>LBNU01001166.1:44098-79995 GCA_014162995.1 Artemisia annua | reverse complement strand
TTTTAAGTCAAAAACTTCTTTCCCAAAAATCTAAAATCCTAACTAAGATTTTTGGTAAAGTAGAGTATAGATCCATGGCTCAAGAGAACTACGTTGAGGGGTGTTCTATGCAAAGACCACCTTTGCTAGAGACTGATGGGTTTTGTTTTTAGAAAACCCGGTTTGAGACCTATGTTAGGTCCAAAGATCTTGATTTGTGGGAAATCATCCAAAATGGCAACTTTGTGTTTATGGTGGAAGACCCCGAAACAAAGTTGTTGGTGGAAAAGCCACATTCGGATCTAAAAGATGATGAGAGGAGGAAGCTTGGCAAAAATGATGAAGCAAAGATGTTGATCTATAATGCTCTACCTCGAAGGGAGTTCGAGAGAGTCCACGTTTGCAAGACCGCCAAGGAGATTTGGCACTCACTCATCATTACTCATCAAGGCAATTCACAAGTTAAGGATTGCAAGATCGATTTGCTCATCCAACAATATGAGAAGTTTTCGATCTCCGATGATGAAACCATTGACAATGGTTACACACGGTTCAACGCTATTGAAGAAGCCAAGAACTAGGTGGAACTTCCTCTTGACGAGCTAATCGGCAACCTCAAAGTGTATGAAATGATTTTAGAAAACGACAAGGTCGTTTCTATAGAAAAGAAGAAAGAGGTTAAGTCACTAGCCCTTAAAGCTAAAGTCACTAGGGAACAAACTAGTGATGATAATGATGAAGGAAGTGATGAAGACGATGAAGAGCTCAACCTTATGGCAAGGAACTTTAGGAAGTCCTTTAGACGAGAAGGTAACCCTAGGCGCGGTAATCGGTTTGGTAACCAAGGTGATAGTAATGGTAGAAAGGTTGGAAGAGATCGTGGCTATAATAATAAAGGTGGTGGAAGCTCAAGGCGCGAACGCGAGTGCTACAACTGTGGAGACAAGAATCACTTTATAAGTGAATGTCCAAAGCCCAAAGAAAATAGGGCATTTGTCGGCGGAGCTTGGAGTGATACCGAAGACGGGGATCATTCGGAAAGAAATGCAAAGTGTCTCATGGCATTTGAAACTCAAGAGGTATCTCCAAACTCTTCTATTTCTAATAAAGATTTAAATATTCATAATTTGCCAAAAGAGAATGAGGATTTTTTTTAAAACTATTGAAAAACTTGTTGAGGAGAAACGCTCTCTTAATGACAAGGTTTTTGAACTTGAACAAGAAGTAAAGAGACTTACTCAACGCAAAGAGGTGGTTGAACCTTGCACAAGTTGTGAAAAACTTGTACATGAGGTTAACTCTTTGAATGACAAAGTATCCAAACTTCAAAAAGAGTCATCAAGTTTTTCTAAATTTAAGAAAAGTAGCAACGATTTGGATGATATGTTAAGTCAACAAAAATTGTCCCAAGATAAGGAAGGTCTTGGATTTTCAAAAATTGAGAAAACCACTTCCGTAAGTTTAAGAAAACCAATAATGTTTGTAAAAGAAGGACAAAACGAAAAACCAATTGTTCCTCAAACTCCTTTTGCAAATACTCGAGGTACTCAAACACCCGTTACAAGAAGTGAAACCCCAAAACAATTTTACAACCCGGTTTCACGTAATGGACGTGGATACACACAAGCTCGAGTCGACCATAAACCTATCTTACCCACACCAAATATGAAACCGTCATATAGCCGAAGACATTCCTTTCAAAACAAACAATCATCTTCAAGAAGAAATTTGTACAAAAATCAAAGGTCTTTACATCATGAATATAACTCATACCAAAGGAGAGAAAACTCATACCCAAACCAAAGATTTTTTAGACCACACAGCCACCAAACTTTGGATCAAGTTTTCAAAACCAAAGTAACCTTTCAAACAACCCTTGGTCTATGTTTTCAAGCTACGGTCTTGAGACACTAAATGTCTTGCTTCATGACCCAAGGATGTTCAACTTGGGAATGTTTTATGCTAATGATGAGACGAAAAATGTTACGTTTTTAGGGGTCGGTTTGAGTCCTAATTCGTATGTTTTTGGTTTGGATTTCACCCAAAGTCGTTTCTTTTCTCATTTTAGGTACTTTTGAAGGGAAAATCACAAAAGAAGCATTTTAGGGCATTTTCGGAGTGAAAAAGTACGGAAAACAACAAAAACTCAAAAGACCTTGAAGATTACTGAAGGTGACGCCGTCACACTCTACAAGGTGACGCCGTCAGGAACAAGTGAAGTCCAGAATTGGAAAAATACTCGTGACGGGCCAGAGAGTTCGTAGTGCAAATTGGTGACGCCGTCAACCAAGGCCGTCAGATCTGGAACCAGCAATTATGACCACGTCAAGGAAGGCCGTCTGGAAACCCTAATCGCCGAGCTGACGACGTCACCTATTGGGCTGACGCCGTCAGCCCGCGTTTTCTATATATATAGAACGATTTTTCTTTATTAGATATAACTTTGGAGAACTAGAGTCGAATTTTGGAGTGGAGAACTTTAGGGTTAAACCCTAGTTCGTGTATTAGAGACCTTAGAAGGTATCCTAACCCCTCTAACTTGCATGTTTAATCCAAGATAAGTCTTTATTCATACAATATGTCTATGTGTTGTGTGATTTATGCTTGTGCTTGTCTTTCTTTCAACATGCTAGGCTAATTTACTTTGTGTTTGCTTAGATCTAATGAAACCTAACTATTGATTATCATGTGATGTGTATGTTGTGATTGTATTTGGGTGAATGTTTCATCTACGTTAGACTAGAGAAAACTGGCTAATCTCCTATACGGTAACAAGCTTGAACGTCTTTAGAAACGTGAATCGTATGTGCGTTATCGATTTTAAGGTAGTATTTCATGCATAGGTTGCTATCGGTGAGCTCATGATAGGATGCTTGACGTATCGTCATAGAGTGAGGTAGGAACTTATAGAGTTAGGGAATTGAACGCACTCCCTACGACTTGTTAGGAATACACCCGTCATCCACGCAAACTCAACATACTAATTACATGGTAAAAGATAGTTAGGGAGTAATGAAATCTAAGTAAACACTATTCTCCACCACTGATTTTCTCCAAAACCAAAAAAATACAAAAATATAAGTAGCTTAGAAGTAGATAACTTGGGTTAGTTGACTAGCAACTAATTCCGCCCTATCCTCCAAAACCAAAGATTTTACTGCTTTCATAAAACATAAAAATACAAAAAGAATCTTCCTCCACCCTTAGACCTAGATTAGAGTAGCTTTTAGCCTAACGAACACTATTCCCTGCGAGAGAACGATCAATTCCCCGGTACTTGCCACTACACTATACTACATCGGTCTGGTACACTGCCTGGTGGGGATTGCAAGCTTCTCGAGATCCCTCGAGAGGTAAAACGTAGTGCGTGTTGCAATCCACGCGCATCAGCTAACAACAATGGACCCAACAACCATTGGGGACCAAGTTTTTGAGTTTTATGTTTGTTAGGTATAAGCTTGAATCGGTCTATTAGATAATCGAAATGGTTGATTTAAGCACATAATCGATAGTAGAAGATTGGTTACTTCATACAAGGGGTATGATGGTGTACATTAGTAATCTTTGAGGAAAGGTCATCCATAGACAAAGCATCAATGGTGGATTTTTATCTTGTGGTCGTGAAACAAAAATCATCCATTAAAATCAAGCTAAGTTTTTCTTTTATGCCTATGAATCCCTAAGTGCTTTACATGTTAGTTGTCAAAAATGCCATGTGAACTTGGTGATGCTAGGTAGCTTATTTTTGTCACAACTTGAAATTTAGGAGAACTTAGAAACTTAAAGGCGATTAACATAAAATGAGACTAAATTTGCATGCTATGTGTTTAAGGAATATATTTATGTGTTTACAATTTTCATAACTTGAATACATGCTCATCTTAAGTGTGACATATTTAATTGATTGAAAACATGTTTAGGAATTTAAATGTTAAAGTCAACCCATGAGATCTCATATCATATGTAGGGTTAAATAAATATGCGTAGACATGATTACTATTGAATATTGTCCACACATGATTGTTTATCGAAAATTTAAATAGTAGATTAATTCAAATTTAAACAATCCTTCTAGATGAATATGCATAAAATTTTGTGAATTTGATTAATATGCATACATGAATATATTTGTTAGATTATTTAATTGTAGGTTTCACATTGATACAAAACATCATGTGTAGTTTGCTTAATTGCTTAATATGTATATGTAAGATCCTAAAGGGAAATCTTTATAACATATACAAATAAGTTATATGCATGATTATGTTGCTAACGAGTTATGATTTTAATCAACAAAGTGATAACATGAAATTTGCTCACATAATTAAGTGTCCCTTGAAATAAGATTGTGTGTCATAAATTGTGGGTTCATGGATGCTATGTGATTATATGCTTACTTTTCGTAGTGATTAAATGACGAAACGTATTTGCATGAGAATATGTTTTAATGCTATTTGCTTATATGACAACTTGCCATGATGACTAGTTGATTTAGTGCATATTGCTAACATGCTAATTGCTTGCATATTTGTTAAAGATAGTAGATCATGTGCTCACAACTTTAAAGTATTATATATTGTTAGACACTAGGTGCACATCTACGTATTACTTAGACAAACAAGGTCTTGCAAGCAATAGGATTAGTAACGCCATTTCGACCAATAGATTCTTAGAGTTACTTCATATCGATTTGTTTGGTCCATCACATATTCGAAGTTATGGAGGCAACTTCTATACTTTAATGACAATTGATGACTATTCACATTATATATGGACTCTATTTCTAGGTGATAAGGAAGATGCCCTAGATAAGTTTAGGATCTTAGGAAGAAGATTAGAAAAACCTACTTGTGCTTTGATTCAAGCTAATCATGGTAATAGATTTGAACATAGGATGCAATTTGGGGAATTTTGCGAACAACATGGAATCTCACATAACTTATCGGACATTAGTCCTCCTCAAACCAATGAGGTCGTCCAAAGGAAGGACAAAAAGTTACAAAAGTTTTGGTGTCATGCCTTAAAAACCACGTGTTACACTTTACTCTAGGAAAATACTTCACCTTAATGTCCTATGAAACCCTTAGAAGTAGGAAATCATCACTATAGTACCTTAGGAAATTTAAGGGTAAATGTTTCATACTTAAGACAATAGGAGAGATGAATAAACGAAACCTTAGGTCACAAGTTAGAAACACTTAGGATTTTGTTTCATGACACTTTCCAAAATCCCAATTGCACATTGAATCATAGAAAAGATTGTTCATGGTTGATATGGAACATATGATGTTGAGTCACTTAGAGTCTTTAGAAAGACTATGCTTGCTTGATCTTTTCAAAACTCTCAAAGTTTGGTCAAACAATGTACGTAGGAATTATGTGAAAAGTAGTTTATGGGTTAAGATTAATTTGATTCTCAAGAAGTAGGAAATGTTGTAGTTTTTAAGGTCACTTTTTCATCATATAGGTATATTTTCTTTGCGTGATTGAATTAATCTAGGGAGAGGGTAATACACGATGTTATTTATTCACTTAGGTATCTCCTTATGCCTTGACTTGTTACTAGGTAGTAACTTGTGTTTAGGTCTTGCTTTGCACTCTTAAAATATTTATATGAGAAACTATGTGCTCTAATTTGAAAATNTTGGGGAATTTTGCGAACAACATGGAATCTCACATAACTTATCGGACATTAGTCCTCCTCAAACCAATGAGGTCGTCCAAAGGAAGGACAAAAAGTTACAAAAGTTTTGGTGTCATGCCTTAAAAACCACGTGTTACACTTTACTCTAGGAAAATACTTCACCTTAATGTCCTATGAAACCCTTAGAAGTAGGAAATCATCACTATAGTACCTTAGGAAATTTAAGGGTAAATGTTTCATACTTAAGACAATAGGAGAGATGAATAAACGAAACCTTAGGTCACAAGTTAGAAACACTTAGGATTTTGTTTCATGACACTTTCCAAAATCCCAATTGCACATTGAATCATAGAAAAGATTGTTCATGGTTGATATGGAACATATGATGTTGAGTCACTTAGAGTCTTTAGAAAGACTATGCTTGCTTGATCTTTTCAAAACTCTCAAAGTTTGGTCAAACAATGTACGTAGGAATTATGTGAAAAGTAGTTTATGGGTTAAGATTAATTTGATTCTCAAGAAGTAGGAAATGTTGTAGTTTTTAAGGTCACTTTTTCATCATATAGGTATATTTTCTTTGCGTGATTGAATTAATCTAGGGAGAGGGTAATACACGATGTTATTTATTCACTTAGGTATCTCCTTATGCCTTGACTTGTTACTAGGTAGTAACTTGTGTTTAGGTCTTGCTTTGCACTCTTAAAATATTTATATGAGAAACTATGTGCTCTAATTTGAAAATTTGTTATCTTCACTTAAGTAAGTGATATGTTTATGCTTGATTGATAGATCCGTTCTATGAACAACTATGCGGTAATGTTATGTATGCGTTTATCAACATTTGGGATATAATGCTTTGAATATGTATTATATGCGTAGGTTATGATGTATTGTGCGCAAATAGAAGTGATGTTATGCTTAAACTAACCCATGTTGCAAGTATCCAAATGGTTATCTAACCCATTTTGGACTTGTCACACCCCCAAAATACCTGTTTGGCAGCGGAATGGAATACCCAGGGGTGACTGCCATAGCATCACAGTTACAGTTATATTGAACGACCTAAAGTGTCATTTATAAAATACATCGTTTGATCATTTAAAATATTCAGAGTTTACAAAACAATGTCCCAAAAGGTGTTGCAAGTTTAGGTAAAACAAGTTCATACAAGATCAAACGTTTCATAAGTGCAGAAATATAAAGTGAGACGCGTCGACTCCGCGACTCCAAGTAGGTCCAAATGCAAGCCAACATGAGCTACCTTAATTACCTGAAAATACATTGCTAAAACGGTCAACAATAATGTTGGTGAGAAATCATAGGTTTATGTAAATGAAATGTTTTTACGGTAACCACAAGTATAAAAATGAATGACAAAATGTCACATGAATAATAAAATCGTACATTAGCCCTTAAGCTCATGACCTCGAAGCTAGACTAAAATAATTGCCCCAAAAGGAGTGCTTTGCCAAACACTCTGAATGAATGAAGTGAAATGCATTCGTTTGACTGTTGGTGATCAAACCAACGCGGATGGAGGCGTCACCCTCAATAGATCTATCCACTCACCTTCGCTTGCTCACAAATTAATGGTTCATTATAATAAAAGGGGACTTTAACATGGAAAATGCGGTAACTTAAGCAATGTATATAAATTTAATACTTTGGCCCGTATAAAAATGGTGCAATGTATTCTCCCCCGAGAATTTATAAATCAAATAATTAATTGAAAACGGGGCTATGAAAACTCACCTGATATGCTAACAGTAATGATAATAGTGGATGTGATGGAATGAGGCTCGGTCTCTAACCGCGACCTATTATAATGATATGATCTAATATAAGCAATGATACAATGCTATGTATGCAAATACTTGTCGGAAGGTGTGTCGTCGTTGGAAATGGACGTCTAATGGGAATCTTTGTAGTAAGGGTTCTCGTATCATTCTTGGCTGGAATGATGATCTGGTGGATGTTATGGTTATGGCTTCTACTAACCAAGTTATGCATGTGCAGGTTAATGTTCGTAATGATAACAAAACTGTTTTCTGTTCCTTTGTTTATGCAGATAATTATTATGTTAATAGGAGAGCTCTTTGGAGTAATCTTGTTAGTCATGCTAGTTTTATGCGTAATAGACCTTGGGTGTTATTGGGTGATTTCAACGCTGCTCTTAACTTGGAGGACCACTCATGTGGTGGTTATGCTCCTGATATTGCTATGCGTGAATTTAAACAATGTGTCTTGGATATGGAGGTTATGGATATTAATAGTACGGGGCTGCATTTTACATGGAATCAAAAACCACGAGGCTCTAATGGAACTTTGAAGAAAATTGATAGAATTATGGGTAATTTGAAATTTGGTGATATTTTCCCGGGTTCTTTTGCTATATTCCAACCTTATCGTATCTCGGATCATTCTCCATGTATTCTTCATGTCCCTCACGTGACGAAGCCCAAACCTAAACCGTTTAAGTTCTCAAATTTCTTGGTCTATAAAGAGGGTTTCTTGGATACGGTCACTTCGGGGTGGAATCAAAATGTTAATGGGTGTTCTATGTATCGTGTTGTCAAATGTTTAAAGGGGCTGAAATCCTCTTTTCGTAAGCTTTTACATAACCAAGGTAATCTGCATGAGAGGGTTGATAGTCTTCGAAAGGAGCTAGATGAGGTCCAGAAAGCTATTGATATAGATCCGTTCAATTCAGCCCTTCGGGAGGAACATGCTCATTATCTTCTTGCGTTTAAGGAGGCGACTCTTGATGAAGAGAGGTTTCTCAAGCAGAAATCCAAGGTTCAATGGCTTCATGCAGGTGATTCTAATACTTCTTACTTTCATAATATAGTTAAGAGTAAATGTGCCCGTAACCGAATTGAAGTGGTTCGAGATGCGGCTAATGTTGTGCATGAAGGTAATGCGGTTGCGGGGGCTTTTGTTTCTCACTATGAGCAGTTTCTAGGTATGGAAAGGAATTGTAGCCCCCTTGAGGATCACGATTTATTCTCTAATGTCCTTAATAATGATATGGCTGATTATATGGTTCGAGATGTTACCGATTCAGAAATCAAGGAAGCATTATTCTCGATGGGGGATGATAAAGCTCTCGGGCCGGATGGGTACACGGCTGCTTTCTTTAAGAAAGCGTGGGATGTAGTGGGTGCTGATGTAATGAATGCTATTCGGGACTTTTTTAATAACGGTATGCTTTTGAAGGAAATTAACCACACCATTATATCCTTGATTCCAAAAGTGTCTACCCCTTCTAAGATTAATGACTATAGGCCCATTTCTTGTTGCAATGTTTTATATAAATGCATTAGTAAAATTATTGCTAATCGCATTAAAGAGGGTCTTGGGTCTTTGGTTAGTATTAATCAATCAGCGTTTGTTCCTGGGCGTCGTATCTCTGATAATATTTTACTTACCCAAGAGCTTATGCGGAATTACCATAGAAGGAGAGGTCCACCTAGATGTGCGTTTAAAGTGGATATTCAGAAGGCCTATGACACGGTTGATTGGGCGTTTCTTAGGTCTATCCTGATTGGTTTTGGATTTCATCACAAAATGGTCGAATGGATTATGGTATGTGTCTCTTCTACATCATATTCTATATGTGTGAATGGTGATCTTCATGGCTGGTTTAAAGGTAAACGCGGGCTCCGGCAAGGAGACCCGTTATCTCCTTACTTGTTTACGTTGGTTATGGAGGTTCTAACCCTTATTTTGCAGAAAAAGGTTTCTAATTCGGCAGATTTCCAATTTCATCACTTATGTGATCAGCAGAGAATTATTAATCTATGTTTTGCAGATGATCTTTTCTTGTTCTCTAGAGGCCATCCTGATTCGGTTAATATTATTATGCAAGCTTTGGAGGATTTTAAGAATGTGTCGGGTCTTGTCCCGAGTATTCCCAAAAGTACAGCTTTCTTTTGTAATGTTCCCAATGCTTTGAAAGCTATTATTCTACATTCTATGCCATTTGCAGAAGGTTCTCTCCCGGTTAGGTATCTTGGAGTTCCTCTTATATCGTCGCGATTGCTATATAGGGATTGCAAGGTTCTTGTGGAAAAATTGGAGGGTCGTGTGAATGATTGGAGAAATAAGTTCTTATCTCTAGCGGGTAGGCTACAATTGGTCAGATCTGTGTTGTCTTTGATGCATTTGTATTGGGCTTCTGTCTTTATTCTTCCTACCCGTATCATGCATGACTTAGAACAGCTTATGAGGGGTTTTTTATGGTGCCAAGGTGAAATGAAAAAGGGTAAGGCCAAAGTTGCTTGGGAATCTGTTTGCAAGCCTCAAATAGAAGGTGGTCTTGGTATTCATCGATTGGATGATTTTAATATTGCCCTTATGACTACGCATATTTGGAGTATATTGACTCACAAAGAGTCTTTATGGGTTAAGTGGATTCATTCGTATAAGCTCCGTGGTAGAAATTTTTGGGATGTTCCTTGCTTGGGTGATGCTAGTTGGGGTTGGCGTAAGCTTCTTGCAATAAGACCCAAGGTACGTCCGTTCATATGGCATAACATCAATAATGGTAAGAATACATCTATTTGGTTTGACATGTAGAGTGACTTGAGCCCCATACGTGATATGCTCACTACGCGAGAAATTGTTAGGGCTGGTTTAAGCTTAAAGGACTCGGTTTATGATGTGATTGAGAATGGTAATTGGAAATGGCCTGCTGATTGGTTGCCCAAATACCCGACCTTATTTACTCTCCCGGTCCCTAATATTATTCATGATACGAATGATAATTTAGTATGGCGTGACATGGATGGTAATCATAGGCGATTTTCAGTTGCGTGTGTGTGGGAGTCCCTTCGTACTAGGGCTGATGTGGTTGAGTGGTCTCATATTCCATGGTTTTCTCATTGTATCCCCCGTCATGCTATACATTTGTGGCTTGTTATTCGACAGAAGTTGAAGACTCAAGATAGATTGCGGGAATCGGATGTTGGGCCTGATGTTGATTGGAGCCTTATTAGATGCCCGGTTTGTGATACGGTTCCAGACTCTCACCCTCACTTGTTTTTTGAGTGTCAATTTTCTATGCAGGTTTGGTTACAGGTTCGGGGCTTATCGGGTATGGATTCTGTACCGCCTGTGTTGGCGGATGTTATTACGTTCCTTATTCCTATATCTAAGGGGCGTTCGGTTGCTAGCATCATCTCGAGGTTATTACTTGCTGCTACTACTTATTACATATGGTTGGAACGCAATGCAAGACTTTTCAAGAGGAAGAAGTCAACTGTAGCAGAAGTGGTCCAAGTAATTGTCTCAAATGTCCGGTTAAAGTTGGTTACATTCAAGTTCAAGAAACTAACTTTCCGGTCTCGTTCAATGTTGGATTCATGGAGGATTCCGAGTGCTTGTCTTATTCACGAGGGAAGTGCCAGGTAAGGGTTGTACTCTTTTTCCCTACTCCAAGGTTTTTCCCTATGGGTTTTTCTTGGAAAGGGTTTTTAAGGAGGCAAACTTCCTGGGTCGCCTTGCTTCCTTCGTGTTTATGGGTGGATGCGGGACGTTCGCTTGCGGCAAGAATTTTTCTTGTTTTTATACCTAGCTAGGTGATTTGTAATTTGGCTAGTTGCTTTGTGTTTTTGGCATGTCATAAACACTAGTTTATCAAGCGTTTGCTTGAGGTTAATGTGGTACTTCAGCCACATTCCATTTGTACTTAACATTATTCTTTGGTTATATATTTACCGGGGTAATCCCCTTCACCCAAAAAAATACGTATGTTATCGATACCACTCGTACTTTTTGAAAATAACGTTTATCGTCGAAAAATATATTTTTGACGTCCCGTTAAGTTATAAACTACTTTTCGTGTAAATATGTTGAAATGGTACTCCACGATCCTCGTTTGGTGTTTTATCGGCAATTATAGTGATTTCGTTGTAAAATAACATTTTTCATAACTTTGAAAATATGACCAAGTGGCCTCGTAAAACTAGTCGCAAAATAGTGTGTATTAAGAGTTAGGAAAAATGCTCAGTAGTTTTAGGAAGCTTGTAACATTATCTAAAAGTCGTAACACTGAAATTATGTCCATACGGGTCTCGATCATTAAGAAAAATAGCCGTGAAGTGAGGTGTTTGGGCTGTTTTGGCAGATTCTGGGCAGTTTTCGGGAAAGTTTGAAAGGCCATATGTTATTCGTTATTAATCCTTTTGACGAACGGTTGGATGTTTTGAAAACTTGGCTGGGTGAACTAACGTTTAGTCACAAATATTAATTTTCCAAAAACGATTCTATCAATGAGAAAAGTGGCTTTGAAGATGGTCACTTGGCAAAGTGGTCAACACTTAGAAAAATTTCTAAGTGTTGGTGCTAATGAAAAAGTAGTGTACGTCGGGTTTTTAAAAGCTTGTATCTTTGTCGTTATAAGTCCGTTTCTTATGTTCTTTATATCCCCGGTCTCGTTTTACAGTGAACTAGTGAATTTTTAGTATATCGGGTTGTCTCGTTTAAGTTTAACACCTCGGTTTAGCCGTAGAAAGTCGTGTGACAGCTTGCTATATTTTCAGAAAATACTTTTCGTCGTTAAACTTGTTTTTAGCATATCTTTTTCGTCGTAAGTCCGTTTTAACTCATTCAAGCGGCCACGGTTTTGTTATAAAGTGTATTTCCTGATTCTTAAATCCAAAATTACCCATGAGCTACTGATTTTTTCCAGAATTTACAAAAATGGACAGCAACATTTTATATTGTTTCAAAAATGATATTTCTAGTTTATAACTTGGTTCAATCCTTCCCAATCAACATCAAAACCATTCCCAAACTACCATACACCTTCTTAGGGTGTCATGGGGTCCTAAACATCACCAAGAATGATGAGACTCAAAAGATTACTAGTAAAATTCTATAAACCCATTTTAGTGTCAAAAATAAACAAGTGGTATATAACATATGTATACTTGCATACTTAGTTACTAGAACATGAAAACATAGTGAATGAAAGTATAAAAACTAGGAAAATTTTACTTGAAACTTACTTGAAGATTTGATGAGTTTTTTGAAGTAAAACACTTAATTATCCTTGAGGTTTTTATTTCAAAACCTTAACTAGGATACTAATAGGACTTGAAAAATACTTGAACTTTAAGAAGTGATGGATTCTCCTTGTGTTCTTGTCTTGGCTGATCCAAATGAAGGAGAGAAAGAGAAAGATATTTGCTAGTTGATATTAGTAGATTACTTGTACAAAATGGATTAAAATATCAAATATGTCTTGATGTATTATTTGGTCTAGACAAAAAGGACTAGCATTAATGAAAGTTAGTATATTTTTCAATGTTTGTAAGAGATTGGGATTGGGGGGGGGAAAGAGATGGGGTGTGAAGAAAATGTGAAGATTTTGTAAGATTTATCTATTATTGTGTAGATATTATTAGTTTTAGGGGATACCGGGTACCGAGTTTGCTAGAAATGAATTTTAACGGTACCAAATAAAATGTAACGACGTTGTAAAAATTATGAAATTACATTCCTGATGAGAATCGGGTGTTACAATAATTGTCGCGTTGAGATATCGTAATCCGACGAAATTTTCAGCGTATATCGTAAAATATAGCAACAGGTCTCAAAACACCGGGTAGATTAATAATATAATTTTTATATCATTATAATGAGTATGAAAATATATTAGGATCGTTGATGGGAGTATCGGATATATGTTAGTAGTAAAAACTGAGTGGTAACGTTAATTAAATAATTAAACATACGTTAATGAAAAATACACAAACCCGTGCATGTCCTAATATACTGATGGTGTTACTGATGATATATAGACTACTCTAGTCTATATGATATATCCTTACTGATGATGCATGATTTCGCAGCTAAACCAAACTGGTCACGCGAATTTGAATGCCCATAAACTAGGTTTACGAGAAGATTTATGATGAACATGAATAGTGTTTTTCTTTCGGGAATGAATAGTGTCATATGAATAGTAAAAATTTTGAACGCTTCTCAAAGTCTCAAACTGACTCCGAAAACGATGAATAGTGAAATTATGTATAGTAAATGATGAATAGTAACTTGTGAATAGTAAATTTGTCGAGGTTTGGAAAATGACCTGAAATTGTGAATTGTGACAGTCGCCCACCCAAAAAGGAATTCAGTTCCTGAATTCAACTGGTGTTAGTCTCTGAAGTAGACTCGTGAAAGGATGTGGATATTTGAGTCGCATATGGTCTTCCCGCTCCCAAGTAAACTCGGGACCTCTTCGAGAATTCCAGCGAACTTTCACGATAGGAATTCGACTTTGCTTCAACTGTTTGACCTTGCGGTCCATGATTTGTTGGTTTCTCCACCAAGTTAGGCTAATTGTCGAGTTGATTTTTTATTTATTTATTTATTTATTTTTTTTTTTTTATTCCTGCGATGGCTGTTGTTGAAGGTGAAATCCGCCAATATCAAAAGGTTATCCTAACCCATTCAAAGTTGGTTACACGGCGCTGAGTACGTGCAATATTGCTCAGAAAGTTCTCTTCAAGGTTCGTTGGTCTGAGAATGGTAGAGCGTGTATATCCGATTGGAAAAGGAATATCTTGAAGGAATTGCCAGAAGTTTGAGAAGTACCGTCTATCCATTCATCGTTTTCTTATGTCATGAAATACTCCTCGTAAATGGAAAGTCTCTCCTAGAGAAGTCAATGGTAAAATCCAACTTAATGGCTGAGTGAGTGACAAGTGGTGTAAGTATCCAAAGAGGGTTTGTCAAAAGGGATGTTCATGAAAAATTCTATTTGTTTACAAAGCTTTTGAGTGAAGATTGTTATTAATAATTCTTGAAAAGGCGATTATTTTCTTCATGGCATAATCCTTCCTGAATTATACATAGGTGATCAGGCTATGTATAATTGAGGACTAATGATGCGATGCTTGGTTTAGTCAAAATAGCATTACTTTTCTCGAAAGTTTTAGATGGTGTTCAACGTGTTGTTTTGAAAAATGGTATCCTAGATATTTCCTTTCAAAGTAACATGAAAATTGTTTCGCGTAATGGTAGTAAATACTTGATATAATGACAGAAAAATCAATTTATAGGGTGGTAACAAAATAGCTTATTTTAAAAATTTTGTAAAATAATTTCCCCATGTGGTAGTAAAATAGCTTGGAATAAAATTCGTCGAATGGTTCATTGGATACGTGGGTGAACTTATGGAATGGTAATAGTCTACTAATCCGTCAAGAATGAAATCCGCCTAATCCCTAGTAAGATAGTGGTGTATGGTTGCGAAATGATTGAAAATTGAGCAATTGGAATAGGAAATGGAATACACAAAGGTTGTGATTATCGCGGAGATAATAAAAGATAGATATTACATTGGATAGAAAAGTGCTTATTACAACCAGGTTATGTCAACGTACCAACGGAAAGTACAAAAGAAAGATACAACCCTAGAGGGCTCGAACTACGGATTATATAATAAAACAGGAACTCCTTCTGTTGAAGCATAGTGGTTACCCTTGATGTTGCTAATGTCCTGACGGTTTCTCTTTTTAAACATTGACATTGTTGTTGTCCTGACGAGCTTCGCACTTCAACGAACTCTTCCTCCATTTCTGGTTTCTCAACTCCGTGCATTCACTCTTGAAGTGTCTAGTTACTCCACACTCATGGCAGGTTACCGTGACTTTCTGATGCATTGCGAGGGTGGGAGCCTTGCAATCCTTGGCTTTGTGTCCGACCTTTTGGCAGTTCCCACATTGAGTGGGGAAAGGTCCTTTGTGATGAAACTGACACTTGTTGCACTTGGGTAAAGTACCTGCATATCCTTTCTTTTGGCTTGGCCCAGCAGCAAAGGTCTCCACCACTTCTTGTATCTTATGTGGTTGTTGGGTAGCATTAGCATCCTGATTGTCGACCCACTTTCTCTTGTTGTCACAATTGCTTCCTAAGGTCTTGGTGTGAGCTATGTATTCTTTTGCCTCAATTGCCATATTGATAGCTTTAGACATGGTATCGGGTTCCAATGAGATGACCAACATACGAATTTCAGGGGCAAGTCCCCCGATATACCTCTCAAGTTTCTTGCTTTCCGGTTCATCCATTGCAGGGGCTAGTCGTGCTAATTCATAAAAACGAGTAGTGTACTTGACAACATCATCTCCTACCATGGTAAAGTCTAGGGTTTCCTGTCCCATTGCTTGTAATTCGCTTTTCACATAAAATTTTAAACTCATCATCCTTTTTAGTTTCTCCCAAGAGTGTGAGTAAGCAGCATCAACCCCTACTATCTGAACATATTTAGTCCACCATTCCTGGGCATGATCCCGAAAAGTGCAAGTGGCGAACTTAACCTTGTCTTCCTTACGGCAGTCGCCACATCGAAATATTGTTTCTATTTCTTCGAACCATTTGAGAAATTCCTTCGTGTCTATAGTTCCGCCAAAGGAGGGGGGATTGTAACCCATAAATTCCACGTGAGTAAGATCCTCGGTGGGGTCGGTGGCTATGTTGTTGGCAATGAATTGTCCAACAGCGGCTTGCGTCATGCCTACACACAACCATGTCATGCATAAGTGGAGTGAAACTGCGACATGGTGAGATCACAAAATATCGTAAATATAATCACAACACATGAATATAATACATGAAAATTTCGGTCTACATGGACCGATATCATAGATAGCACAACCATTCCTACATAGTAGAGTCACACTTGATACATTTGTTTGTACAACAACCAAAAGACAACAAGTTCTTTAGACTATGTACCACATTTTCCATGGCTAGGATAATAGTAAAAGCTAGTAAAGATATAAGTCTAGTCCAGGGGCTTCCTGGTGTCCCTCTGAGTGAATATAGGGTTGTGGTATCATAAGGTTAAGATGAGTCCTGAAGTGGGGTCTGGAGTTGTGCATCGATCATGTCCTAGATAGTGTAGATTCCAAACCATTCTTGAGGAATCTGCTGATGTTCCTGTTGAGTCCTTGATCTTGGTATCATCCACAAGGTGTTATCTAATTCATGGAAAGTGGGAATGGAAGAGGGAAATAACAATGGTGGTACTGAAAAGGCAAGGTTAGTCTCCCGAATCTCGAAGGTCTCGGTGTCATAACTGGTAGTCTCTCCTAAGTCGGGTTCAGGTGGTGCTATCATCTCAAACTGGGAGTTATCACCTTAACAAATGTGAGTAATATGTGAATGTCGAAGTATAGGAGGGAGAGAGTGGTGTAGGTGTATCAGTGGATGAAAAAGCATATCCGAGTCTGCTAGGATGATCACAGGGTGGTTGGGTGAAGACATGTCGCTTGTGAACCAGGTCAATATAATTATACATGAGTATAAGTATAAATAACTCGCACAGTGTGTGCATGAAACAACATGTATAGTGAATATGCACTTATGATGAAATGATGAGATGCTATGATGATGTGGTTATAGTCTAGGGTCCAAGATACAACCTAGTTCACTATAACCTTAGCTCTAATGCCAATCTGTCACACCCCCAAAATACCTGTTTGGCAGCGGAATGGAATACCCAGGGGTGACTGCCATAGCATCACAGTTACAGTTATATTGAACGACCTAAAGTGTCGTTTATAAAATACATCGTTTGATCATTTAAAAGATTCAGAGTTTACAAAACAAGGTCCCAAAAGGTGTTGCAAGTTTTGGTAAAACAAGTTCATACAAGATCAAACGTTTCATAAGTGCAGAAATATAAAGTGAGACGCGTCGACTCCGCGACTCCATGTAGGTCCAAATGCAAGCCAACATGAGCTACCTTAATTACCTGAAAATACATTGCTAAAACGGTCAACAATAATGTTGGTGAGAAATCATAGGTTTATGTAAATGAAATGTTTTTACGGTAACCACAAGTATAAAAATGAATGATAAAATGTCACATGAATAATAAAATCATACATTAGCCCTTAAGCTCATGACCCCGAAGCTAGACTAAAATAATTGCCCCAAAAGGAGTGCTTTGCCAAACACTCTGAATGAATGAAGTGAAATGCATTCGTTTGACTGTTGGTGATCAAACCAACGCGGATGGAGGCGTCACCCTCAATAGATCTATCCACTCACCTTCGCTTGCTCACAAATTAACGGTTCACGATAATAAAAGGGGACTTTAACATGGCAAATGCGGTAACTTAAGCAATGTACATAAATTTAATACTTTGGCCCGTATAAAAATGGTGCAATGTATTCTCCCCCGAGAATTTATAAATCGAATAATTAATTGAAAACGGGGCTATGAAAACTCACCTGATATGCTAACAGTAATGATAATAGTGGATGTGATGGAATGAGGCTCGGTCTCTAACCGCGACCTATTATGAATGATATGATCTAATATAAGCAATGATACAATGCTATGTATGCAAATACGTATGTTATCGATACCACTCGTACTTTTTGAAAATAACGTTTATCGTCGAAAAATATATTTTTGACGTCCCGTTAAGTTATAAACTACTTTTCGTGTAAATATGTTGAAACGGTACTCCACGATCCTCGTTTGGTGTTTTATCGGCAATTATAGTGATTTCGTCGTAAAATTACATTTTTCATAACTTTGAAAATATGACCAAGTGGCCTCGTAAAACTAGTCGCAAAATAGTGTGTATTAAGAGTTAGGAAAAATGCTCAGTAGTTTTAGGAAGCTTGTAACATTATCTAAAAGTCGTAACACTGAAATTATGTCCATACAAATTTCGATCATAAAGAAAAATAGCTGTGAACTGAGGTGTTTGGGCTGTTTTGGCAGATTCTGGGCAGTTTTCGGGAAAGTTTGGAAGGCCTTATGTTATTTGTTATTAATCCGTTTGACGAACGGTTGGATGTTTTGAAAACTAGACTGGGTGAACTAACGTTTAGTCACAAGTATTAATTTTCCAAAAACGAGTCTATCAACGNTAAAAGTCGTAACACTGAAATTATGTCCATACAAATTTCGATCATAAAGAAAAATAGCTGTGAACTGAGGTGTTTGGGCTGTTTTGGCAGATTCTGGGCAGTTTTCGGGAAAGTTTGGAAGGCCTTATGTTATTTGTTATTAATCCGTTTGACGAACGGTTGGATGTTTTGAAAACTAGACTGGGTGAACTAACGTTTAGTCACAAGTATTAATTTTCCAAAAACGAGTCTATCAACGAGAAAAGTGGCGTTGAACATGGTCACTTGGCGAAGTGGTCAACACTTAGAAAAATTTCTAAATGTTGGTGCTGATGAAAAAGAGTAGTGTACGTTGGGTTTTTAAAAGCTTGTATCTCGGTCATTATATGTCCGTTTCTTATGTTCTTTATATCCCCAGTCTCGTGTTACAGTGAACTAGTGAATTTTTAGTATATCGGGTTGTCTCGTTTAAGTTTAACACCTCGGTTTAGCCGTAGAAAGTCGTGTGACAGCTTGCTATATTTTCAGAAAATACTTTTCGTCGTTAAACTTGTTTTTAGCATATCTTTTTCGTCGTAAGTCCGTTTTAACTCATTCAAGCGGCCACGGTTTCGTTATAAAGTGTATTTCCTGATTCTTAAATCCAAAATTACCCATGAGCTACTCATTTTTTCCAGAATTTACAAAAATGGACAGCAACATTTTATATTGTTTTAAAAATGATATTTCTAGTTTATAACTTGGTTCAATCCTTCCCAATCAACATCAAAACCATTCCCAAACTACCATACACCTTCTTAGGGTGTCATGGGGTCCTAAACATCACCAAGAACGATGAGGCTCAAAAGATTACTAGTAAAATTCTATAAACCCATTTTAGTGTCAAAAGTAAACAAGTGGTATATAAAATATGTATACTTGCATACTTAGTTACTAGAACATGAAAACATAGTGAATGAAATTATAAAAAGTAGGAAAATTTTACTTGAAACTTACTTGAAGATTTGATGAGTTTTTTGAAGTAAAACACTTAATTATCCTTGAGGTTTTTATTTCAAAACCATAACTAGGATACTAATAGGACTTGAAAAATACTTGAACTTTAAGAAGTGATGGATTCTCCTTGTGTTCTTGTCTTGGCTGATCCAAATGAAGGAGAGAAAGAGAAAGATATTTGCTAGTTGATATTAGTAGATTACTTGTACAAAATGGATTAAAATATCTAAACGTTGTAAAAATTATGAAATTACATTCCTGATGAGAATCAGGTGTTACAATAATTGTCGCGTTGAGATATCGTAATCCGACGAAATTTTCAGCGTATATCGTAAAATATAGCAACAGGTCTCAAAACACCGGGTAGATTAATAATATAATTTTTATATCATTATAATGAGTATGAAAATATATTAGGATCGTTGACGGGAGTATCGGATATATGTTAGTAGTAAAAACTAAGTGGTAACGTTAATTAAATAATTAAACATACGTTAATGAAAAATACACAAACCCGTGCATGTCCTAATATAATGATGGTGTTACTGATGATATGTAGACTACTCTAGTCTATATGATGTGTCCTTACTGAAGATGCATGATTTCGCAGCTAAACCAAACTGGTCACGCGAATTTAAATGCCCATAAACTAGGTTTACGAGAAGATTTATGATGAACATGAATAGTGTTTTCCTTCCGGGAATTAATAGTGTCATATGAATAGTAAAAATTTTGAACGCTTCTCAAAGTCTCAAACTGACTCCGAAAACGATGAATAGTAAAATGATGAATAGTGATCGGTGAATAGTAAATGATGAATAGTAACT
The DNA here is from genome assembly GCA_014162995.1 of Artemisia annua. Classification (NCBI taxonomy): domain Eukaryota; kingdom Viridiplantae; phylum Streptophyta; class Magnoliopsida; order Asterales; family Asteraceae; genus Artemisia; species Artemisia annua. The sequence continues at coordinate 59,673 of LBNU01001166.1, read as the reverse complement.
TGTGAATAGTAAATTTGTTGAGGTTTGGAAAATGACCTGAAATTGTGAATTGTGTCAGGACTTCCACATGTGAGGATTGTTTATTTGTTGCGTGTTGTGTCTTCTTGTGTAGCTAGGCCACCACAAAGGTGAGGCTCTTGACCCATGAATCCCCTCCTTGGAACAAGGGGGAGCAACGATCTAGGGGGAGCTATGTTCAAGGGGGAGCACATTCGGGTACACATACAAGCTAGCTCCTTTATCCCACAGGCCCAAGTTCGAAACCTGACTTGATTGGTAGTCCCTCCTTTTTGATTCGACAAAAGGGGGAGAAAGAAAGCAAGAGCGTGAAGACCTACTCAAGTTAAAAACAAAGGCTTCACCAAATTACAAGGCAAGGTCAAGACGCAAGCTACACCAAAGGCGCGCTTTGTCTTCGCTACATTTTGTAATTTTATTTGCTTTCGGTTTTTATTTGTCATCATCAAAAAGGGGGAGATTGTTGAGGCAACATGATCAAGATCTCTTAATATTTTAATGATGACAAATAAACCTTCGAAAGACATAAAATAACAAACGGTAGCCAAAATTCCCTGACTCACATGTCTGCTCCTGGCGCGCTACCCACGCGTTAACGCGTGGGCGACGCGCCAGGCTTCTATGAATGTCGGGACGAATTTTGAAAGTCAGCTTTCCCCTTACTCGACAACTGTGGATCTTTCAATACAGGTATGAATATGTTATGTGCTTAATTGAGAACACTCGAAACGAGTTTTGGGATTATAGAGATCCAACTTTTATAACACCCGTTTACGGGAAAACACCAACTCATGCTTTCTAACTCTCGCCTCTAGCCAAGGCCTTTCTAAACTTAGGGAGCTTATATATTTCACGTAACATCACGTGAAAGCATCCATATGGTCATATCCCGTGCTTACGTTTTCTCTAATCACGTAACGGGTTTACTCCCTTATTGGTCAAACTAAGTCCAAGGTCTCTTTGCGTAAACGCATCCTTACCCGCATGGGTTATGCTTTACATCAAGGCAAAGCACTTGACTTGTTTGTACCAAGGTGTTAGTTGAGTACGTCGAGTCGTGGAAAGTCACGAGTTATGAAACTATGGATTTTCGAGGTTGTGTTACTTGGACTTATAAGTAACCTATGATTTTCTCAACTCATAATCTTAATTGTCTAAACCTTTTCTTCTTAATGACAATTAGATTATTTACTAATTTTTCCTAATCTTTTCTTAATTTCACTTTTACAAAAGTCAAACCATCAAATCTCCCACAATCTTTCCCAAAAATACCTTCCCAACAACCTCTTACAATATTCCCTTACATCTTACACAAAGTGTACTTTGTCTCCTCACAAACTCCCACACAATATTCCCTCTTACAATATTCTCCTCACTTTACCAACTTCCCATATACCTTTCTTATACACACATACATACACTTCCCTATACACACAAATACACTCTTTTCTACACACACACATCCTTACACACACATACTCACATACATTTTCAAAATACACACACTTCACTCACATACCTCTCTTCACACACACAAGAGTCCCCATCCAATCATACTTACACATAACTTACATATACAACTCACACCTATACACATCCCATCCTTACAACACATATCTCATACTCCCAAAAACTTTATTTTCAAATTTACACACACTACTCACAAACATTTCACCTTCTACGCACACAAGGCTCCCCATCACATCCTTCCTTACATATTCCCTTACACACACACAATCCAACTCTTATATTCCTTACACCCTTTCACATCCCATCTTTACAACTCATCCTCTCCTCTCCATTTCATCACATGGAAATTAATCCTAGCCATCCATTTCAAACAAAACCATCTCAACCATCCATCTTATCCTTTCCCTCCAAGGAAGGAATATTCCCTTGCATATTCTCCTCTTAACCCAACCATGGTTCTCCTAACCCAACTATGGTTAGTTCTCTACACTTAACCTTGGTTAACTCTTAACCACACCAAGGATGGAATATTCCCTTGGATATACCATTTAACTTAACCATGGTTTATTCTCTACACACTCTTCTAACCTAACCATGGTTACTTCTTAACCCAACCTCTCTCACTCTTCCCTAGTGAGGAATATTCCATGGCATATTCTTTCTCTTTTTTATATGCCATGTGAGGAATACTCATTCTACCCCTCTACTCAATTATCTCTTCTTTCTTTNTCTTAACCACACCAAGGATGGAATATTCCCTTGGATATACCATTTAACTTAACCATGGTTTATTCTCTACACACTCTTCTAACCTAACCATGGTTACTTCTTAACCCAACCTCTCTCACTCTTCCCTAGTGAGGAATATTCCATGGCATATTCTTTCTCTTTTTTATATGCCATGTGAGGAATACTCATTCTACCCCTCTACTCAATTATCTCTTCTTTCTTTGATAATTGATTTTCTAATAAACACTTCACAAAACATTTTCCTAATTGGCTATTTGAGTTGGTAAACCTTAGATTGATTAATGTTAAGTTTTTGTGTGAAGTACAATTGGGGGTTTAGCAAGGTTAGGTATTTAAAAGACCAACACCCAAGTTTTGGGAAAAATGTTATAGAGGTTCTGGCGCGTTACCCACGAGTTGACGCGTGGGCAACGCGCCGGCCTCGGTAAATTTTTCCCAAGTTGGGTCTTGGCCTATAAATACCCCACCTTGGCTCTTGTATTCCTCACCCCTTGCCATTATTCTTTCTCTCTACATTCTTTCTCTCTAATCTCTCTATTCTATCTTGTGTTCTTAGTTAAACACACTAACATCTTTGAAAGAACACATCTCCTTGCAAGGGAAGAATCTCAAGAACTTAATCCACTCTTGTGATTGTGTCGAGGGTCTTCTTATCTATACCCTTTCTATTACAATCGAGTCTCTAGGTTAGGTTAGAGCTTGGTTGAACAAACACTTATCCATTCATTCAATTATTTGTAAGGAAAGTCTTGTGTCTTGGTGACCAAGCCTAGATCATTGGGGATCTAGTTGGGGTTTGATACTTCCGATGGGAAGTTTTGGTAGTGGTCTTGGTGACCCTTAGGTGAAGTCGAATCGCGAGATTATTTTGGGTGGTTTTCGAGGGCGGAATACCATTGGGGAGTAACTCCTTCTTTGTGAGCATCAATATTAGGGAATATTAAAGTTGTAACGGTTTGTAGTCTACCGAAAGGATTATACTAGTGAATAGTATCGGTGTCGTGGATTCGCAACTGGACGTACGGATGGTATAAACCCCCCATCCCGAACCAATATATATCGTGGTGTTCTTTACTTGCTTTATATACTTGTGGTTGTGATTGTGTTTATGGTTGTTCTTACTTAGACCACTTGGTTATCCTTGAGGCTTAAAGTTTTTAAACGTTCTAAAAGCCGAGGAAACCGTATTCACCCCCCCCCCTCTACGGTTCTACATAAAGTTTTTTTTTGTTCAACCGGGTTACCCATGTTTACGGGTTTGTTAAATACATTACTGAACTTTGTAAACGATGAAAGGTGTTAGATTTTAAGTACAAAACGGTCCTTGTTGTTAGTCGGGCTTCACGGAATTAGTCCCTATACCACTATTTCTGTTAGTTTGACCGTTTTTCTCACGTTTTCGTCCGTTTTCTTATGTTTTCATACGTTTTCGCCCGTTTTCTTATGTTTTCATACGTTTTCATCCCTTTTTTTACGTTTTCGTCTGTTTTTATTTGTTTTAAACTATTTTTATACGTTTTTATTCGTTTTCAACCTTTTTTATATGTATTTATTTGTTTTCAACCGTTTTTATACGTTTTCATTCGTTTTCAAACGTCTTTATCCAATTTTATACGCTTTCACTATTTTTTCTTACGTTTTCGCCCGTTTTGTTATGTTTTCATACGTTTTCTTATGTTTTCGCCCATTTTCTTAGGTTTTCATACGTTTTCGTCAAATTTTACGTTTTCTTACGTTTTTTTTCGTTTTCAACCTTTTTAATACGTTTTCGTCCGTTTTTTTCTGTTTTTATTTGTTTTTATATATTTTCATCCATTTTTATACGTTGTCCTCCGTATTTAAACGTTTTCGTCTATTTTTATACGTTTTCTTTCGTTTTTATACATTTTCGTCCATTTATATCTGTTTTCGTCCGTTTTCATATGCTTTCGTCCGTCTTTAAGTGTTTTATCCATTTTTGTCCATTTTTATACGTTTTCGTCCGTATTTACTTTGGTTTTTATATGCCTTTAAACGGATGAAATCATATAAAAACGGACGAAAGCGTATGAAAATGACCAAAAACATATAAAAACGGTTGAAAACAGATAAAACCGGATGAAAACGTATAAAAAATGGTATAAAATGAATAAAACATAAAAAAACAGACGAAAACATAAGAAAACGTATGAAAACGGGCGAAAACTTAAGAAAAAACTGGTGAAAGCGTATAAAAACGTTCAAAGACGAACGAAAACATATAAAAACGAATAAAAACATATAGAAATGGTTGAAAACGAATAAAAATGTATTAAAACGGTTGAAAACGAATAAAAACATATAAAACAGTTGAAAACGAATTAATACGTATAAAAACGGTTGAAAACGAATAAAAACGTATAAAAATGGTTTAAATCAAATAAAAATAGACTGTGGAAAACTAGAAGGGGGGTTGAATAGTTTTACGTCTTTTGAAGATGATGACGATGACGATGTCGAAGAGACGTCACTTGTCAAACCAAAGAAGCCTTCGAGACGTGCTATAAAGGTGAAGGACAAAGGCAAAAAGGCCGAACCAGCCAAAAAGGCAGAACCATGGACAACAAAGGAAGAGATCGCGCTTTGTAGAGGTTAGGTTCATGTGTCGAAAAATTCCTTGAGAGGAAACGTTGTGAACAGGAATGGGTTTTGGGATGATGTTATTGCATACTTTGAAAGAGAAACTGGTTCACAAAGGTCGTACGACTCGATTATTTCCAAATGGAAGAATCAGATTTGTAGTAGGATTGGGCAATTTTGTGCAATTATGGATAATATCAAGGACAATCACGGTGGTGAGAATGATGTAGACGACTACTCAAAAGCTCTTAAAGAATACCGTGTGATTTATGGTCAAGATTTTACATTGGACGAGTGTTGGAAAATTTTGAGGAATCATGAGTGTTTGAAGGATGTTGAGATGCCTGCTTTCAGGACGAAGAGTCAGAAGAAATCCAAGGCTTCGAAAACCACTTCGGGATCGACAAAAGGTCATTTGAATTTCCAAAACTTGGATGATTCTGATGATGAGAAATAGACCAGAGAATCACCACCACAAGATCGTGACACAACCAGGAAGAAATCATCCTCCTCCTCTCATGATCCACCAGCATTATTTGTTAGTTCGTTAGCCCAGAGCTTCTTCAAGTTCAAGCCCTCAAAACTGGGAAAAAAGAAAGGTGATATGGAAGAGGCATACATAAAGTTGAGGGAAAAAGAGCTGGAGATGCAAGAGGCATGGGTAAGGCGAGCCGAGGAGTTGGAAAGAAAGAAAATTGAGCTCCAACGATAGCAAATGGAATTAATGGCCACATCAAGCAAGACTTGATTTTCTATAATTCAGAAATCAACCCAAGTTTGACCCCACGACAAAAACAAAAACATTTGGAAATTAAGGCAAGAATCAAGGCTTGGTCACCATGACATAACACTTCCTTACAACCAAATCGAATGAATAAATGTTTGATTGTTTCATATAGCCCTAACATAACCTAGAGACTCGACACAATATTACAAGAGTGGATTAGGTTCTTGTGATTCTTCCCATGCAAGAGATGTGTTCTTTCAAAGATGATATGTGAAAGATTAAGAACATGATGCGTGTTGTGTCATGTTGTAGTATAGGGTGTTTATGCCTTATCAAGTTTTAAATTTATATTTAGCCGACTTATCCTATAACACACACACTAACGAGCAGTGTACCTGATCAATATGTAGATAGTGGTAAGTAGAGTGTCGATCAATAAGAGTGGAACGTTATATCTAGTTAGTCTATCAGTTTTTTAATTCCTAAGTTAGTTTTTACAACCTAATCTAACGCAAAGGGGGGTTTAGTCTAAGAGACTAGCACGATTTGGTTTGATTAACTAAAACTATAAAAGTAATGAGAAAGAATACAATGAATGGCGAACACGTACACGGATAGATAATAGATACAGATAGAAGGTCTGACTAATAATTAAGTAGCTTGTCACTTGTTTTATTGCTAGTTTTATATGATGAGTATCGTAATCTTTTTAATTATAGGCGAGTAAACCCTTAATTATTACTTATGTCAAAGAATTATTTTACTAACTTATTAGGCTAGTGAAGTAATCGTGGAAGGAGGTATGGCAGCCCCAAACAAGCCACTGCTAGACACAGAGGTTATCAATGCACATATAAAAAAACCAAAAAAACATCATATAAACTTTAATCTATGGGAAAGCAATTTTAAGGGGAGCAATATGACGGTCACAAGCCCATCAATTCCGATGGATTAAAGTTTACTATTACAATAAAACAAAACTACTTAATGGAATTAAAACACAAGCAGGACCTTCTTACTGCTCTAAGAACTTTAATGTGGTGTGTCTTGTGTTGCCTTTTCATTGTTCTTCTTCTCCTTAGGGTTTATGTAGCAGCTTATCTTGGTTTTGGCACACGAAATTCGGCTGTATCTTGGGGTATTTATAGTTTCTGTCTGAGGGCACGATGCGGCGCATCAACTAAGTAGATGCGGCGCATGTACTTAACTTCGCGTGGGGTCTAAGATTAATATATTCTTGAATATTCGTACACTGTCTTCAGATGCGGCGTATCTTGAATCTTTATGTGGCGCATGTCCTTCAGTATCTTGGATTGTCTTTGGCGAAGTCTTGATAGTGATACGTCGTATGTCAGAAGTGTGATGCGGCGTATCTGGAGTAGAACAAGTTGGTTCTTCTTTGTTGACCAAAGTTTCATATGCGGTGCATGATATAATCAGATGCGGCGCATTCTTCAAAGTCAGGCAATGGTTTTCGAATTCATCTAAGTATGATGATACGGCGTATTTGTCTAGATGATACGGCGCATCTCCTTGAGTTCAGTAGACTTTTTCCATCTTGATCATTTAGCTCCATATTTCATCCAAAATCACTAACTTTCACCAAATGCTTGTTTTTACCTGAGAATTACTAAAGTAAATGATTAAGTATCAATTCTCATAGATAATGTAATAAAACAAGTCAAATAAATAGGATAAATGATGACAATATAATGTACTTATTTGATGTCATAAGAACACAATCTAGAATTAGAGGATTGAAAGAAGAAAAATTAGAGAGAAAGAAATAATGGCAAGGGGTGAGGAATACACGAGCTAATGGTGGGTATTTATAGGCCAAAATCCCAAAATGAGAAATGTTTACCCAGGCTAGCGCGCTGCTGGCATGTCGGAGCGCCAACAATGCGCCAGAATCCCTGTAGCATTTTCTTTGGGATTTTGGTCTTTTAAATACCCAACCTTACTAGTCCCCCAATTGTACTTCACACATTAGACCTTTCAATTATTCATCCTCAAGGTCAACTAACTCAAATAGCCATTTGATAAAAAAAAACATTTTGTGAAATATTTAAGTAAAACCAATTATCAAAGAAGGAAAGATAGAAAGGAATTGGATAGGTGTAGAATAGGTATTGCTCTCACATGGCATAGTTAAGAGAGAAAGAATATGCCATGGAATATTCCTTTCTTGGAAAGGAAGTGTGGATGTTGTATTAGGGTGAGAGCGGGAAGGATTTGAAAATAAAATTCTAATATTGTAAGAGAGGGAAGTGAGAAAGTGAGGTTAGGTTGGAAAGAAACCATGGTTAGGTTAGGATGGTTGTGATAGAATGAGATGAGTTGGAATGAGTTGGAGTTATGTGATGGAAAAAAGCCTAGGTTTGGATTTCAAATTAGAATTTGAAATGTGAGAGGAGAAAAGCGTGAGGGAGGTTGTATGTGAGGGAGGTGAGTTGTATTGGATGTGAGAGTGATGTGATGGGGAGCCTTTGGATGAAATTCAAATTTGAATGTTTGAGGGTAAGTTGGCAAGTGTGTGAGGGAAGGAAAGGATTGTGAGAGGAGTGTGTGTAATTTGAATTTAAAAGTAAGGATGAGAGTGTATGAGAGAGTGAGTTGTAAGGATGTGATGTTGAAGTGATGAGGAGCCTTTGAGATGAATTTAAATTTCAAATAGAGGATAAGTGTGTGTAGGGGGGGTGGAGAAGGTTTGTGAGAGGATGTGCATGGAATTTGAATTCAAAAGGGTTGTGTGTGATTGTAGAGAGTTGGAGAAGAGAATGAATAGGAAAATGGGTGATGTGTTTGAAATGTAGTGGTTGAGAGGGAATGTGATGAGAAAGAGGTTGATGTGGAGAATGTTGGAATGCTGGGAGACATGAAGTACATGCAAGTAAAAGGAATATTAAAGGAATGTTGGGGATAAGATTTGGAAGGATTTTGAAATGGTTAGAAGGTTTATTTGGTGTAGAAGATAATCAAAGGATTGATTAAGGCTTAATCATATTGTCATTAAGAAAGAAAAGAATTGACAATGATAATTATGGGTTGTGTGTTGGATGAGAAAATCAAAGGTTACTCATAATCCCAAATAACTCAACGTTGAGTATTCATAATCTCATAATTCGTGAATTTCCACAACTCGACGTATTCAATAATCATCTTGATGCAAACAAGCTAAGTGTTTTGCATCATTGTAAAGCATATCCCATAACAGAAAAGGATGCGTTTACGCAAAGGGTCCTTTGACTTTGTTTGACCAATAAGGGAGTAAACCCGTTACTTGATTAGAGAAGACGTAAACACGGATTATGGTCATACGAATACTTTCACTTGATGTCACATAAAATATATGAGTTTCCTAGGTTTAGAAAGCCTTGGCTAGAGACGTTTAATAAAATACTTGAGTTGGCGTTTTGTCAAAAACGGGAGATCGTGATTTTGGATCCCTCTAATTCTAAAACCCGTTTCGAGTGTTCCTAATAAAGCACATATCATATACATACCTGTATTGAAAGATCCACATTTTTCGGGTAAGGGGAAAGCCGACTTTCAAAAACCATCCCGAAACAAACAGTAGGCTGGTGCGTTGCCTGCGCATCGGAGCGCCAGCAGCGCGCCAGACCCAGCTGTTGGGTCGTTTGGTTTTTGGCTAAAGTTTGTGATTTTATGTGTTGCGAAGGTTTATTTGTCACCAAAAATGCCANAAGTACATGCAAGTAAAAGGAATATTAAAGGAATGTTGGGGATAAGATTTGGAAGGATTTTGAAATGGTTAGAAGGTTTATTTGGTGTAGAAGATAATCAAAGGATTGATTAAGGCTTAATCATATTGTCATTAAGAAAGAAAAGAATTGACAATGATAATTATGGGTTGTGTGTTGGATGAGAAAATCAAAGGTTACTCATAATCCCAAATAACTCAACGTTGAGTATTCATAATCTCATAATTCGTGAATTTCCACAACTCGACGTATTCAATAATCATCTTGATGCAAACAAGCTAAGTGTTTTGCATCATTGTAAAGCATATCCCATAACAGAAAAGGATGCGTTTACGCAAAGGGTCCTTTGACTTTGTTTGACCAATAAGGGAGTAAACCCGTTACTTGATTAGAGAAGACGTAAACACGGATTATGGTCATACGAATACTTTCACTTGATGTCACATAAAATATATGAGTTTCCTAGGTTTAGAAAGCCTTGGCTAGAGACGTTTAATAAAATACTTGAGTTGGCGTTTTGTCAAAAACGGGAGATCGTGATTTTGGATCCCTCTAATTCTAAAACCCGTTTCGAGTGTTCCTAATAAAGCACATATCATATACATACCTGTATTGAAAGATCCACATTTTTCGGGTAAGGGGAAAGCCGACTTTCAAAAACCATCCCGAAACAAACAGTAGGCTGGTGCGTTGCCTGCGCATCGGAGCGCCAGCAGCGCGCCAGACCCAGCTGTTGGGTCGTTTGGTTTTTGGCTAAAGTTTGTGATTTTATGTGTTGCGAAGGTTTATTTGTCACCAAAAATGCCATTCAAGCTTTTGGTACCCATTGCTTCTTGGGTCCATTTTGGTTAGCATTTAAAGTGCCCAAGTTAAATATTCTTAGGTCTTGAAGCAAGACACACTATTTCTCAATATCATATCTAGAGAAAGTAGACAGAGGGTTGTTTTGAAAATAGTTTTGGTTTTGATATCTTGGTCTATAGTTTTGATGAGATTGAATCTAAAAAATCTTTGGTTTGGGTTGGAGTTGTCTCTCCTTTGGTATGAGTTATAATGATAGTGTGATGACATTTGATTATTATAAAAGTTTCCTCTTGAAAATGATTGATTATATTGGAAAGTGTGTCTTTGGTTGTATAAGTTTAAAGGTCTCACATTGGGTGTAGGCAAGAGTGGTCTATGATCGACTTGAGCTTGTGTATATCCAAGACCTTTACGAGAACATGAGTCGTAAAATTGTTTTGGGTTTTCACTTCTAATAATGGATGCTTGATTACATCGAGTATTTGCAAAAGGAGTTTGAGGAAAGATTGGTTTAACAAGATTATTTGACGATTCTCCATTTTTCCTCAGATTCCTGGCGCGCTGGTGTCGTGTCGGCGCGTCACCCAGTGCGTCAGGCTCGGAAAGTTTTGGATTTTTGTTTTTGCTTGCTTTAACAAACACTATTGGTTTGGTTAGACTCTTAGAAGTGGTTTTCTCATGTTTTGAAAATTCAAGACATTTCTTATCTTGGGACACTTTTTTAACATATCGTCCAAATCATTGCTATTTTTCTTAAATTTGGAAAAGCTTAGAGACTCCTTTCGAAGTTTAGATACTTTATCATTCAAAGAGTAAACTTCAAGTGTTAGTGTCTCACATCTTTACATGCTTCAACCACCTCTTTGCGATAATTGCGGATCTTTGCTTCTCTTTGAAGTTCTTAGACTTTCTTATAAGTTTAGCATGCTCTTGTTCAAGAGAGCGTTTGCCCTTAACAAGTTTTTCAAAAGTTTTCATAAAATTCCCGATTAAATTTTGCTAGTTCCTTATTCTCCTTTTTTAATTTATTAACATCTAAATTATTATTAGAAGTAGAAGGATTTTGAGATACCTCTTGTTTTTCTAAAGCCATGAGACAAGTAGCTTCCTTATTCGGTTGGTCTTCGTCTTCACTATCGCTCCAAGCTCCACCGAAGAATGCTTTGTTCTCTTTAGGCTTTGGACAATCACTTATGAAGTGACTCATGTCACCACAAATGAAGCACTCGCGTTCACACCTTGAGCTTTCACCAACCTTGTTATCAAAACCCCGACCTCTTCCGAACTTGTTTCTTTCATCAATACCACGGTTACCAAACCGATTATCGCGTCTAAACTTGCCTCTTCTTCTAAAAAACTTTATAAAGTACTTAGCCATTAGGTTGAACTCTTCGTCATCTTCATCACTTTCATCACCACTTCCTTATTGACTATCACTATTGTCACTAGCTTGATTCTTAGTGACTTTAGCTCTGAGAGCTAAAGACTTGACCTTCTCCTTCTTATCTATAGAGGCAACCTTGTCATTTTCTAGAATCATTTTGTACACCTTGAGGTTGCCGATTAGCTCGTCAATAAGAAGTTCCACCAAGTTCTTGGCTTTTTCAATAGCTGTCAGCCTGTCACCTTTCGTCTCCACTTCACCGGAAGAGCTCGAAGAAATTTTCTTACATGGTTCTTGTTACAATAGATCGGATCTAGAGCCGTTAAGCTTGTGATAATAGCATTGAACCGTGTATAACCATTGTCAATGGTTTCTTCATCCGAGATCGAAAACTTCTCATATTGTTGAATGAGTAAGTCGATCTTTCAATCCTTGACTTGTAAGTTACCTTGATGAGTAATAATAAGTGTGTACCAAATCTCCNCTTTCGTCTCCACTTCACCGGAAGAGCTCGAAGAAATTTTCTTACATGGTTCTTGTTACAATAGATCGGATCTAGAGCCGTTAAGCTTGTGATAATAGCATTGAACCGTGTATAACCATTGTCAATGGTTTCTTCATCCGAGATCGAAAACTTCTCATATTGTTGAATGAGTAAGTCGATCTTTCAATCCTTGACTTGTAAGTTACCTTGATGAGTAATAATAAGTGTGTACCAAATCTCCTTTGCGGTTTTGCACATATAGACCCTCACGAACTCCCTTCGAGGTAAGGCATCGTAGATCGTCATGTTGGCTTCAACATTCTTGCCAAGCTTCTTTTTCTCATCGTCCTTCAATTCCAAATATGGCTTCTCCACCATCAACTTTGTTTTGGGGTCTCGCCCCATGAACACAAAGTTGCCATTTTGGATTATTTCCCACAAGTCAATATCCTTAGACCTAACAAAGGTCTCAAACTAGGCTTCCAAAAAAAAGCCATCAGATTCTAGAAAAGGTGGTCTTTGCATAGAACACCCCTCAACATAGTTCTCTTGAGCCATGGATCTATACTTAACTTTTCCAAAAATTTTGGTAGGTATTTTTAATTTTTGTAAAAGAAGTTTTTGACTTAAAATGACTTATCGGGAAAAAACTTGAGTATCCCTCTCTAATACCAATTGTAGAACCATATAGGGGGTGAATACGGTCTTCTTGGCTTCTCTGAAGTTTAAAGACTTCAAGCCTCAAAGATCAGCAAGTGGTTATACAATAGCAACCACAATCATACAATCAAAGTATATAAAGCAAGTAAAGAACACCATGATATATACTGGTTCGGGATGAGGGGTTTATACCATCCGTACGTCCAGTTGCGAATCTATGACACTATACTATTCACTAAGTATAATCCTTTCGGTGGAATACAAACCGTTACAACTTCACTCCAACGATAGGCACTACGATCGGTGCTCACTAAGAAGAGCTACTCCCAAAGGTATTCCGCCCTCGGAAACCACCCAAAAGAATCTCGCGATTCGACTTCCCACAAGACCTCAATAACTTTCCACCGGAAGTATCAAACCCCAACTAGATCTCCAACGATCTAGGCTTGGTCACCACGATACAAGACTTCTGTTACAACCAAATCGAATAAATAAATGTTTGATTGTTTAATCAAGCCCTAACCTAACCTAGAGACTCAATTCTAGTAGAAAGGGTATAGATAAGAAGACCCTCGACACAATCACAAGAATGGATTAGGTTCTTGTGATTCTTCCCTTACAAGAGATGTGTTCTTTCAAAGATGATATGTGAAAGATTAAGAATACAATATAGAATTAAAGGATTGAAAAAAGAGAAACTAGAGAGAAAGAAATAATGGCAAGGGGTGAGGAATACAAGAGCTAAGGGTGGGTATTTATAGTCCAAAATCTCAAAATGAGAAAATGTTTATCGAGGTTGGAGCGCTGTTAGCATATTGGAGCGCCAACAACGCGTCGGAATCCCTGTAGCATTTTATTTGGAATTTTGGTCTTTTAAATACCCAACCTTGCTAAACCCAATTGTACTTCACACATTAGACCTTTTAATTATTCATCCTCAAGGTCAACCAACTCAAATAGCCATTTGATAAAAATCATTTTGTGAAGTGTTTAAGTAAAACCAATTATCAAAAAGGGAAAGATTGAAATGATAATTAGATAGGGGTAGAATATGTATTCCTCACATGGCATATTTAAGAGAGAATGTTTATCGATCTATTTGATAAAAATCATTTTGTGAAGTGTTTAAGTAAAACTAATTATCAAAAAGGGAAAGATAGAAATGATAATTAGATAGGGGTAGAATATGTATTTCTCACATGGCATAGTTAAGAGAGAAAGAATACGTTATGGAATATTATTTTCTTAGAAAGGAAGTGTGGATCTAATTAGTTTAGCCTAGCATACCAATGGAGAAACAAGCAATAAACATAATCAAACAATTAAGGATAAACATGATTGATTGATTGATTGATGATAGAACTTATCTCAACAATATATAAGGTCGTCAATGGCCAAAATGGCCTAAAAACACTGATAAAAATGACTAGGGTTCGGGTACAAAAGCTCCTCCAAAGTTTCACTCACAACAATAAAAAAATATGCGTTTTGTACATATAGAAATTGATGGTGACGGCGTAAGGTTGAGGGTGTGACGTCAGCTCGCCGTCTAATTAGGGTATCGTTTCTACAACGCCACATGTGAAGTCGTCACCTTATAGGTTGGATAAGAATGTAGCAAAAAGAATGTGTTAGAATGAAGGGGACAAGAAGTACAAAAGTGTGTAAGAGAATGTTTGTGGATAAGAAGTGTGTTGGCAAATTCAAATTCAAACGTGGGATTGTGTTATGTAGTAAATGCTTGGTAATGGTTTAAGGTTTAAGTGATGAGAAACAAAAAAGGTTTAAGTGTGGGAGTTTGTAAAACATTTATTGTGTCAGAAATGATAAAAATTCAAAGTATAATCATCTTCCAAATAACACAAACTCAAATAGTCATTAATACTTAATCCATGATTATCCAAAAACTAACATGATCACTAATCATCTTGATGCAAACAAGCTAAGTACTTTACATCTCAAGTAAAGCATATCCCTTACCTGGAGAGGATGCGTTTACGCAAAGTGACCTTTGACTTTGTTTGACCAAAAAGGAGTAAATCCGTTATGTGAGTAGAGAAGACGTAAATCCGGATTATGTTCTTATGAATACTTTCGTTTGATGGTATTTTATTAGTATGAGTGTACTAGGTTTAGAAAAAGAGTTTTGGCCTTTGCTAAAGGCAATTGGTAAAAATAAATTGAGCTGGTATTTTGTCAAAAATGGGAGGACATGATTTGGCATCTCTCTTAGTCTAAACATTGTTGCGAATTTACCTAATTACTCAATTATTATATTAATACCTGTAATGAAAGAACCACCTTTTTTGGGTAAGGGAAAAGCGACTTTTAAAAATTGAGTCGAGCTTAAAAGACGACTGGCGCATCAGTAGCGCACCAGGACCAGCTAAGGCATGGCTCGGTTTTGGCTCACGTTTGTGATTTTATGTATTGCGAATTTATTTGTCATCGTTAAAACATAAAGTAAACTTAGTCGATGTTGCACCAACTTAAAGTGAGCATAATTTGTTTTCTCAAAATGGAAAAAACACATTTAAAAATTAATTAAATCCTAATGAAGATTATATTCATTTGTTTAACCGCATTTGGTCATATTATAAAAAACACAAACTTACAAGTGTTTGAACTTATTTTATAAATGTTTTGAGTTAGGTTTTATATAATGTTTTGAGCTGGGTTTTATAAAACGAGACTTAACATTTTGACACAAACTCTCTGAGTCCAAAATCAATTATGATTTTAAATGTCCCATAATATATTTTTGTTGGAGTATGCTCGTGTCATAATAAATAATTATATGGCTAGACATATGTGAGCCTATGGGGTCACACACTTATACACAGAGACACCATTATATATATTGTATTTATCGTATTTACACTATATATACGACTACGTAACTCGGGATCAATAACGGGCTACTAATAACTAAGCTAGTACTTAGTTTATTGGATT
>LBNU01001166.1:5263-30392 GCA_014162995.1 Artemisia annua | reverse complement strand
TTTTTTTTCCATTTAAATACCAACCGTGGATTGGTTTTTGGTCAAAGATTAAAATGATCGGATGGCTCACAATACTTTTTAGACTTTTTAATTTGCATCCCCTTTCTAGGGGATCGCAACTCTATAAACTAAAGGGACCCTAAATTGGTGGCAAAGTTAGTTATAAAAAAAGAATGCTGATATGACGCTTAAGTGACGATGATGAAATTGGTTGTAAGGTGGTCTTGTACGGATAGCCTTATATATTTCACTAGCAGACTTTCGATTAATTATTTAATTTGTTCAAGAAAAAGACTTTCGATTAATTATATTAAAGGCGATCACAATTCACAACCACTAATCAAGTTGTAGGTTTTCAACTCTCTGACCTTTAAAAAAACAACAACTATCACATTTTTAATTTTCAAGCTGCCGTTAACTCATTTAACGCCGTTAACTATAACTCAACCTACCAACTTCACGTCCACCTAACCCCTATGTCACAAACTATATAAAAACCACCACCCACCAACAATTTATTTCCACACATCATTATTTCCCCGGTAACTCCGCCACTATTAACCACCGTCCACCAACATTCAATAACCATCATGGATCTTCTCCTTCTGGAGAAAACCCTTTTGGGTCTCTTAGCAGCCATTTTAGGTGCCATATTTATTTCCAAGTTACGTGGTAAACGTTTCAAGCTCCCACCTGGGCCAATTCCCGTACCTATTTTCGGGAACTGGCTCCAAGTAGGAGATGATTTAAACCATCGCAACTTAACTGATCTCGCCAAGAAATTTGGCGAGATCTTTCTGTTACGCATGGGACAACGCAACCTAGTTGTTGTGTCGTCCCCTGATCTTGCTAAGGATGTTTTACATACACAAGGTGTCGAGTTCGGATCACGAACTAGAAACGTTGTGTTTGATATATTTACGGGTAAAGGACAAGATATGGTGTTCACCGTTTATGGTGAACATTGGAGGAAGATGCGTAGGATTATGACTGTCCCGTTTTTCACTAACAAAGTGGTCCAACAATACAGGTACACGCGTTATGCAATCAATGCTTAAATTTCTATATGCGAATATTGATGTACTATTTTAATTAGTTTCTTTTTAGAGATCTTTTATTATAGTCATGCGACGATGTTTAATTTTATTACTTATAACAACATTTTATTTTATTTTGTTGCCGTTTGTTTAACGTAACCGTTGCATTTGATAGAATTGCTAGGAAATGTGTGTTGTTATAACTAATTACGTAACTATTATTGTGTTATCATTTTATAAATAATTTGGGACAACAGAAAATCGGTTGCGTGTATTTGTAAGATAGTTAGTTGCCGTTCTTCAAAAGAAAAAGGAAAAAAAAAACAAAAAAGTAATATTTTTACATAATAATATAATATTTTTTTGGATCCGTCAACGCAGATTCGGATGGGAAGCAGAGGCAGCAGCCGTTGTGGAAGATGTGAAGAAGAATCCTGCATCTGCAACCGAAGGTACCGTGCTAAGAAGAAGACTACAATTGATGATGTACAACAACATGTTCAGGATCATGTTTGACAGAAGGTTTGAGAGTGAGGATGATCCCTTGTTCTTGAAGCTCAAGGCTTTGAATGGTGAGAGGAGTCGATTGGCACAAAGTTTCGAATACAATTACGGCGATTTCATCCCGATCTTGAGACCGTTTTTGAGAGGCTATTTGAAGTTGTGTAAGGAAGTTAAGGACAAGAGGTTGCAGTTGTTTAAGGATTACTTTGTTGATGAAAGGAAGTAAGTGTTTTCTTCAATAATTTCAATTAATTAATACTCGTTTTAATTGCTTATCTGCTTATTGCGTTTTTAGAAAATTTAGATGTTATGTGACATTGTTAATTCGGCTAATACCAAATTAAAGCATCATACTTGTCAAAAAAAGCTGTTTTGAGTAGCGAACTTTTTTTTTCCCTCATTGGTGTACTAAACTTGCATTTTATTGCCAAAAATACGTACTTTGGACGTTTTTGCCCCTCAAGTTATTAAAAAGTCACGGGCAAAAATGTCATAAAAAGGTCAGAANAATAATTTCAATTAATTAATACTCGTTTTAATTGCTTATCTGCTTATTGCGTTTTTAGAAAATTTAGATGTTATGTGACATTGTTAATTCGGCTAATACCAAATTAAAGCATCATACTTGTCAAAAAAAGCTGTTTTGAGTAGCGAACTTTTTTTTTCCCTCATTGGTGTACTAAACTTGCATTTTATTGCCAAAAATACGTACTTTGGACGTTTTTGCCCCTCAAGTTATTAAAAAGTCACGGGCAAAAATGTCATAAAAAGGTCAGAAAATAGTACAAAATACGTATTTTTGGCAATAAAATGCAAGTTCAGTACACCGATAAGGAAAAAAAAGTTCGCTACTCAAAACAGTTTTTTTTTTTTTTACAAATATTATACTTTAATTTGGTATTACCCCTTGTTAATTTGTTAATTTGACTTTCTGAAAAAGAAAAAAATAGTTAGAAATAAGTTAGGTGTCCCACACACTCTCTTTATTGGGTCATATGCTAAAGAGATCCTAATAGCAAACTAATTTCATTATTTAAGATATAGAAGGTACAATGATTACGTATAACTACAAAAGTTTGAATTGAATTGAATATGCTTGGTGGGATCTTACTTTTATGTAAGATTAGAAAAAAACATTTGTTTCCTTTTTTGTAACTACAGATTAATCTTATGCTTTATGAATCTAGCTTTGAACCATGATACCAAAAAGCTATGCATATAAGTAGTAGCTTGTTCTAAATGTCTAACTTTGATCTAAAATGCACATGACCTTCAAATATGCTAACATGATAGATGTGCGTTCTTCTAGAAATAATAGTTTTAAAATTATTTGTAAAGAAGTCATTCTATTCTAGTGCAAGTAGGCATACGTGTCCAATTCTAGAAATAATAAATTTATACAGTATTAGGAATAAATAGAGTCTTTTCTATCATTGTTATTCCTAAGCAAATTATTTATAAATAGTCTTTATCTAATGTGAAAGTATACAAGGAAATTATTGGAAGGGTAGGTGGAGTTAGATGGGATAGGTGGATCTTAGTAAAACTATATTTAAACGATATATTAAATAATTAATTGTGTGTGATTAAAATTAACAGGAAGTTGGGAAGCACCAAAAGCCTGGATAACAACCAAATCAAATGTGCAATTGATCATATCCTTGAAGCCAAGGACAAGGGAGAAATCAACGAGGACAATGTTCTTTACATTGTTGAGAATATCAACGTTGCCGGTATGTTCCGTTTATTATTGTAATCCAATATCACATAATGCATTTATCATTAGAAAGATTTCATTACATAGTCTAGGTTACACTAACTTTTAGAAATTTAAAGAATCTTTTAAACCAATTTATGAGTTTTAAACTTTTTATGATAATCAAGGTTGAGTATGTAGTTTTAAGATTAAAAGTTTTTAGAAAAAGTTACATATGCCTTTTTTTATGTGAAAATAGGACCAAATGGGTGTTCAAACAATTGCTTTCATTATACATGGACATACCATGTTTTCCTTGCTAATTATTTATACAAAAAAGAGTACTCCCTATAATTTAAGGAACTGGTCCAGATTGTACAATTTATGGACATATGCCTTTTTTTATGTGAAAATAGGACCAAATGGGTGTTCAATAGGGGTGTAAACGAGCCGAGTCTAGCCGAGTACTGCCAAGCTCGAGCTCGACTCGATTAGTAAAACTCGAGCTCGAAACTCGACTCGAGCTCGTTCGAGCTTTGGATTTCAAGCTCGAGCTCGGCTCGTCATCTCAAACTCGAGCTCGAAACTCGACTCGAGCTCGATTGTTGCCACATTTAAATCTCGAACTCGATGAAAAATAAGCTCGACTCGACTCGATTTTATGACAATTACGTGAATACATGTATATAAAAGGGTAAAAGTGTAATCTCATTGAAGCTCGATAAGGGCTCACGAGCCTCACGAGCCGAGTATATTCGAGCTCGAACTCGACTCGAAAGTGTACTCGAGTAGCTCGAGCTCGAGCTCGACTCGTTTATATCGAGTCGATTTTGAGTAGTTTACGAGTCGATCTCGAATAGCTCTCGAGCTGTCTCGGCTCGTTTACACCCCTAGTGTTCAACAATTGCTTTCATCATGTATTCCTAATTAATAAAAAATATATGGACATACCATGTTTTCCTTGCTAATTATTTATACAAAAGAGTATAATATAAGGAACTGGTCCAGATTGTACAACTTGTGGATTCACAAATGCATAATATATGTAGTTGATTGAATCCCAAAAAGGAAAAAATCTTGTATCTTAACTTTCTATTGGTTTTATTTGAAACAGCAATTGAGACAACGTTGTGGTCTATTGAATGGGGTATTGCCGAGCTTGTGAACCACCCTGAGATCCAAGCCAAACTAAGGCACGAGCTTGACACTAAGCTTGGACCAGGAGTACAAGTGACTGAGCCTGACATCCAGAATCTTCCCTACCTCCAAGCTGTAATTAAGGAAACTCTTCGCCTTAGAATGGCCATCCCTCTCCTAGTCCCACACATGAACCTACACGATGCCAAGCTTGGTGGCTTTGACATTCCAGCTGAGAGCAAGATCTTGGTCAATGCCTGGTGGCTCGCTAACAATCCCGACCAATGGAAGAAACCCGAGGAGTTTAGACCCGAGAGATTCTTAGAAGAGGAAAGTAAAGTTGAGGCTAACGGGAATGATTTCAGGTACTTGCCCTTTGGAGTTGGGAGGAGGAGTTGTCCTGGGATTATACTTGCATTGCCAATCCTCGGGATCACTATTGGGCGTTTGGTCCAGAATTTCGAGTTGCTACCACCACCGGGTGTTTCAAAGATCGACACAAGTGAGAAAGGTGGACAGTTTAGCCTTCATATCTTGAAGCATTCCACCATTGTAGCTAAACCAAGATCCTTTTAAGAATTCTTTATATTTTGTATGATGTTGCAATGTTTGGGGTGGTTGATGATGTGACATATGAATTTGGTTTGTCAACTTATAGATTTTGAATTTGATTTGTGCATCATCAAATTTAATTAATCTATTTAATAATCCATAGTCTGTTCTTTCTTGAAATGGTCAAATATGCACAAATGTTTACATACACTTATGTGTACCCGTTTTGGATGCTATTTTATACTGTATACCTCAAATTGATTGATTCATATATGATTTTGATTTTATTACATGATTGGCTTTTTATGTTTGCTTCTTGAGAACACGTTGCATAAATACATTAGCCATTTGGCCATATCAGACGCAATGAGTATTTGGTTTGTGACGTCTGGCTTTCGTTTAAAAAGAGTTCCAAACTCCAAAGTCACCCTGGATTTTGGTAATGACAACGACACATGACCCACGGCCATCCAACCAGCATGATTTAAGACCGCACAACAGCAAGATACTTTGTGCGAAGGAGAAACCTTATACAGTATTCTAATAAGTAAATAAGTACATGAAACATGAAATACCAAACTACAATTATTGGTTCATGTCTACACACGTTACCAAAGTTGACAAGTTGTGCAAATAAAACAAATATTCAAAGGGCTAAATTTGAAGAAGAAAAAGTCAAACATGCCACCAAGGTGTGTAGTCGTGTAAAGCTACGCACCAATGTTGAAAAGTCTAAGTTGGTTTAGGCCAAAGAAAAATAAAAAAGGAAATTTGTGTTTGTACGAAAGATGTCACTTAAGCTAAACATGATGGTCACCGGTTCTTTCGCCTTTGCATCAATGCTACATCATTATTCAGCACATCACTGTTTTCTCTATCTTTCAGCTTCAATAGTCACCGCTTCTCTCATCTCCAAACCTATTTTTTTTTAACAAATTTAACTAAAAACTAAACTAAACTAAACTTTTATTCATAAATTAAAAACATTACATTGATAATAAAGAATTTAAACGTACGAAATTAAAAACGTAAACTAATATGTAAATTCCACTCTTCCTTTATCTCTCCTTCATCTGCATCACCCTTTTAAGGTAGAATCCACTCAAGTGTTCAGTAACACCCATATAGACGAGTTCATTTTTTGTTGTTGTTGTTGTTTATATTCTTGGGGTTGACCAACATTTGTNACTTATAGATTTTGAATTTGATTTGTGCATCATCAAATTTAATTAATCTATTTAATAATCCATAGTCTGTTCTTTCTTGAAATGGTCAAATATGCACAAATGTTTACATACACTTATGTGTACCCGTTTTGGATGCTATTTTATACTGTATACCTCGAATTGATTGATTCATATGTGATTTTGATTTTATTGCATGATTGGCTTTTTATGTTTGCTTCTTGAGAACACGTTGCATAAATACATTAGCCATTTGGCCATGAGTATTTGGTTTGTGACGTCTGGCTTTCGTTTAAAAAGAGTTCCAAACTCCAAAGTCACCCTGGATTTTGGTAATGACAACGACAAGATACTTTGTGCGAATGAGAAACCTTATACAGTTATTCTAATAAGTAAATAAGTACATGAAACATGAAATACCAAACTACTATTATTGGTTCATGTCTACACACGTTACCAAAGTTGACAAGTTGTGCAAATAAAACAAATATTCAAAGGGCTAAATTTGAAGAAGAAAAAGTCAAACATGCCACCAAGGTGTGTAGTCGTGTAAAGCTACGCACCAATGTTGAAAAGTCTAAGTTGGTTTAGGCCAAAGAAAAATAAAAAGGAAATTTGTGTTTGTACGAAAGATGTCACTTAAGCTGAACACGATGGTCACCGGTTCTTTCACCTTTGCATCAATGCTACATCATTATTGAGCACATGACTGTTTTCTCTATCTTTCAGCTTCAATAGTCACCGCTTCTCTCATCTCCAAACCTATTTTTTATTTATTTATTTTTTTTTAACAAATTTAACTAAAAACTAAACTAAACTAAACTTTTATTCATAAATTAAAAACATTACATTGATAATAAAGAATTTAAACGTACGAAATTAAAAACGTAAACTAATATGTAAATTCCACTCTTCCTTTATCTCTCCTTCATCTGCATCACCCTTTTAAGGTAGAATCCACTCAAGTGTTCAGTAACGCCCATATAGACGAGTTCATTTTTTTTGTTGTTGTTTATATTCTTGGGGTTGACCAACATTTGTTGCTTTATTTCGAGCTTCTTTTTGGCATTTCCATCTCCATCCTTTTGATCTCCAAAAAGGCAGCACAGTCTTCTTTCTTCATTGACAGAAATGACTCAGTTTGACTTGCATATTCGGTGACCATCAACCTAGCCAACACTTTGTCAGTGTCAGCTGCAAACGATGCCGACGCTTTCTTTTTCGCTCTGTCCCAGCCCATTGGTCGTCGAACTTCCTACACCTCCTTTTCCTCCTCGTCTCCAACCTCCACATCGAGATTAAAACTACCTTCTCCTAACTGCATGGTGTTGAACGAACTATACCCCGATGACTTGTATCACTCGAACTTTTCCTATTTCTCTTTTCAAATTTTGGAACTTCCATTTAGGAGAATCTATTAAAACCTCTCACGCATGAAGAAGTGGAAAAAGAACTCCATATTCAGCACAATTTCTTCAAGTGCCCATTTGGTGTAAACTGTCTTCGGCTCCACTCTGCGTCGCCCTTCGCATGACATTATCTTTCACTCCACAAAACTGAGCTACTTTAGGACGCATATTCTTCCACTTTAGGACGCATTTTCTTCCATTTTTTGTTTAACGAATCGTAGATTCGAACACCGGTTACTGATGTGTTTGAAAGCTTTAAATTTATAATAACTAATTTTACCGATTCTCTTAGTTCAAAACACACGGGTAAAAGTATAACCCTCGTTTATATTAAAGAGTTTTGGTAAGACCATGTCGTTCCACATGGACTGAGATTGCTCTTATATATCAATTAATCAAGATGAATTTTGAAAGCTTATGCAAATGTTTGAGATGAAATTCAAGTGTGGGACAAATATGATTACTTGGATAGTCTTTATAACTTAGTGATGGTCTATGATGATGATTTCGGAGATGGAGTAAGTTCAACAAATGATTAGTTGTTTTCGTCAAAATATCGTTTCATAAGTTAACAGTGATGATTCTAGACTTATTTCTACCAATCCTTAAACAAATGATTAACAAGTGTAAGAACTAGTTGTGATGTTCAAAACTTTATTGTTTATATCTTAACAAAAGCGATTTCTCCTTCAATTGATCAACATACATAGACATATATTGAAAATCATATAATACTACTTGAATCTTTCGACCCTTTCCAATTAGCAAATATAATCAAAAGAGATAAACAATGGAGATAAGTTTAGAACACAACAAGGTCTTAACAAAAAAAAAAAGAAATCAACAAGAGATCATAACCACAACCAATCACTTTATTATATTAACATATCCAAGTAACCATAAGAAGTTTAGCCTAACATGGCTTTAGTAAACAAGCTTACGGTGGTAATTTCGTATGAAATGATCAACATACTTCTGAATTAATGTAATGAAGAAGCTACCGTCACTAGCGATCACCATAATAGTATCTAGAGAGTATTTCAACGTTTTTAGAACTTTGACTTCACTTTATCACTTCAATGATTGTAATTCGAGAGAGAGTGGTTATCAGAGCTTTGTTTATTGTTGGGATTAGAGGTGTGTATAAATGAGATGGATTAAGGCTCTATTTACAGGCTTGGAGTGATTGGCCAGGCACTGAAGTACGCCGCTCTTAGATAAAGGTCGACGGGTTTCACACTAAATGCCAGCGAACTCAGAGATTGACGTCGGCGGGCTTCAATAGATTTCTTGGCGCCAAAGGGTCATTAATAGGGCTGAAGGCCGGCGCACATTAAAGATAAGATCACCACACTTTACTTGACTGACTTGGATTTGTGTAGGACTTCATACGCCCCCGTAACCGGTGTACATTAGACATAAGATCGGCGCTCTTTTACACAAAGATTGAAGATGTAATGCTTTAACATAGAATTATCTTGGATGTGAACACTTTGTATTGATTCATAAAGTTCTTTGTCTATTGGACCTGAAATGTATTTTCATGCAATTAAGTATCGAAAGTCCTTATAAATCATTGAGAAACTAACAAATAACGCTATATAAAATATGTATAATTCGAGCGTCATCAAATCCCTCCACACTTAGCTATTGCTTGCCCCCAAGCAATGTAAGCGGACAATAAGATATAAGATTTGAAAGATTAAACTTTGAAGGAGATTTATTTGTTAGAAACAAAGACATTTATTTATATATGGCATAAATACATACTAGATCACCTCACCTAGGATTTATTTAGATTCACACAATTTCGCTCAATAAGGTGATTATGTGGGAACACTCAATTTGCACAGACATCAAGAAAACTACCATAGGCTTGTACAAGATACGTGAACATAACCGTAGCGGCGTGAGCACCAGAAAAATATATCAAAAGAAGGCAAAATAAGGGCTATTTTGTTTCGGAGATAGGGGATAACTCGGGTGTACTGTTTTGAGAGATATAACAGCCATATTGATAAACCATACTATCGCTAGCCACAATCATACTTTCACTTATACTAGGCACATATTTTTGCCTTTATTCATATTTTTCTTTACTTTTCTTTAACATATTAGCAACTAGCGAATAGAAAGAATCTAGCAAAATGTTTCTTTGATTTTCTCATTCATATCAGGGCTGATTTTGGTGTATTTGGATAAATGGGATATGAGATAAGGAAAAGGTTTGATTTGGGTGGATATTTTGCCTCTTCATCATATATATATCTGTCTATAAATTAACCTCACTGCGATTTAGTAAACGATATACATGCACAAGTTCTAGAGTTAAAATGAATTACCGGCACACTCATATATCATGAAGCAGGAAGTGCAAAAATGCTATACACTTCATATAAAGGCTAAGAATATTCTTACAATTTAGTGGGGATTTTGCATGTGCTGGATATGTATCGATATGCCTTGCATTTTTTTTTATCGAAATTCTAATATTAAAACCTAAAACTGAAAAATTTATAGAGCAAGCAATAATGTGGAATACACTCGACTTATCCTATTTGTCCTCCCTCCACACTTAAGTTGAACATTGTCCCTAATGTGAAAGACTGAAAAAATAAAAATAGGATAATCGAGAAAAGAGGATCGAAACTTCCTGGGGCTATCGATGGAAGTTCACATATGAGACTCTTCTGCAAGCATCCATAAATCTCTTAAAACCTGCAAAAATAAACACACAAACACACAAAAATAATTTAGGGTTTATTTTTTTTTTATTATTTTTTATTTTTTTATTTTTTATTTAACCACAACCAAAAGGCAGAATGCCTCCACACTTAAATTAAAGTGTGGTGAAAAATTCTAAGATCACGGGTTGCCTCCCGAGAAGCGCTTGTTTTTCTAGGAGTCTCTAGCTAAACTCACAAGGACGGAGTGGTTTTAGACTTTGGGGAAGAAGGGAGTGAGCTCTTCCCTTCGATCATTGAAACTTTCTTCTTCATGGTATAACTTAAGTCTGTGACCATTGACAATAAAAGTTTTACCATCTTTCCCGTATAGTTCAACATATCCGGATGGATATTGATGTTTCACCATGTAAGGTCCAAGCCAACGGGATTTCAGTTTTGGTTGCTTGAATTTGTATTTTGAGTGGAATAGGAGTACTTTATCTCCTTTGTTGAATTCTTTACGGATTCGTAACTCTCGATCATGCCAGATTTTGGTTCTTTTTTTGTATAATATATAATTCTCATAAGCATGTAAACGAAATTCGTCTAAATCATGGAGTTGAAACATTTTCTTTTCTCCAGCGGCTAATAAATCGGTGTTACAATTCTTAAGTGCCCAGTATGCACGATGTTCAATTTTGAGCGCAAATGACAAGCTTTTCCATATATGAGCTTATAAGGTTTGTTCCAGTGGGTGTTTTGTATGCTGTTTAGAAAGCCCACAGAGCGTCATCCAATTTTTTAGACCGAAGAGCAGGATTTTCTTTCACAGTCTTTTCAAGGATTCTTTTTAAGGCTCTGTTTGTGTTTTCCACTTGACCACTAGTTTGAGAATGATATGAGGTAGAAAAACGATGGTTTACACCATATTTCTTCATTGCTTTCTCCATCATATGATTACAGAAGTGTGTTCCTCTGTCACTAATCAAAGCTTTTGGAATTCCAAATTGACAAAATAGTTTCTTAAGGAATGTTAGAACGATTTTTGCATCATTTGTTTGAAGGGCTTGGGTTTCTGCCCATTTTGAGACATAATCGATGGCTACCAATATGTATTCGAACTTATGGGATTTTGGGAAAGGACCCATGAAATCTATACCCCATACATCAAATATCTCGCATACTTGGATATAGTTTAAAGGCATTTCGTCTCGTTTTGATATATTTTCGGTTTTTTGGCATGCTTCACATAGGCGAACTAAGGTATGAGCTTCTCTGAATATTGTTGGCCAATAGAAACCAGGTTCTAAGACTTTTCTGACCGTAAGGGACGGTCCATAGTGTCCTCCAGTTGGTCCATGATGACATGCATCTAGAATGGCTCGAGGTTCAGGTCCTGCCACACATCTTCTTATGATCCCATCAGGACATATCTTAAAAAGATGCGGCTCTTCCCAAAAGAAGTTTTTCAAATTAGAAAAGAATTTTTTCTTTTGTTGGTATGTCATCCTTTTTCGTAGAACTTTTCCAACCAAGAAATTTGCAAAGTCAGCGAACCATGGTTCATCATCTGAATTTATTTTCATCAGAGTTTCTTCTGGAAAGTAATTGTTTATTTAAAATTCTTGATCATCACCATCTTGTTTCTCAATTCTAGATAGGTGATCTGCTGCAACATTATCAACACCTTTCTTGTCTTTTATCTCAATATCGAATTTTTGCAAGAGCAAAACCCATCGTATGAGATGAGGTTTGGCATCTAACTTTTTAAAGAGATACTTTAGGGCTGCATGATCTGTGTAAACAACAGTTTTGGACAGAATGAGATACGATAGGAATTTAGTGAATGCAAATACAACAGCCATCAATTCTTTTTCTGTAATCGTGTAATTTTGTTGGGCTGCATTCAATGTTTTGCTTGCGAAATAAATCGGATGAAAATGTTTTTCCTTCCGTTGACCAAGTACGGCTCCAACGGCGCTTTCACTTGCATCACACATTAGCTCAAATGGAAGATTCCAATTTGGGCTTGCTATGATCAGTGTGCATGTAAGCTTTTCTTTCAATATTTCAAATGCCATTACACATTCTTCATTGAATTCAAATGGGATATTTTTTTTCAAGGAGTTTCGTGAGAGGTTTGGTTATCATGGAGAAATCTTTTATGAATCTTCGGTAAAAACCGGCATGTCCAAGAAAACTTCTAATACTTTTGATATTAGTAGGGGGTGGGAGTTTGGCTATGACTTCGATTTTGGCTTTGTCAACTTCCAATCCCGCTCCAGACACTTTGTGTCCGAGCACAATACCTTCTTTAACCATGAAGTGGCATTTTTTCCAATTGAGAACTAGGCTAGCTTCTTCATTTTAAGCATTTTACTTAGATTGACCAAATAACTTTTGAATGAGTTTCCAAAGACAGAGAAATCGTCCATGAAAACTTCCATAGATTCTTCGATCATGTCATGAAATATGGCAATCATACATCTTTGGGAGGTAGCAGGTGCATTACACAAGCCGAAAGGCATTCGTCTGTAAGCATATGTTCCAAAAGGGCATGTGAATGTTGTTTTTTCTTGATTGAGAGGATTGATAGAAATTTTAAAGTATCCAGAAAACCATCGAGAAAAAAAAAGTATTCATTTCCTGCAAGTCTTTCCAACATTTGATCCATGGAAGGTATGGAAAAATGATCTTTAGCTGTAGCTTCATTGAGTTTTTGGTAGTCAATACAAACTCTCCAACCAGTGATAGTTCTGGTGGGAACTAACTCGTCATTCTCATTTGTGACCACGGTGATACCACTTTTCTTTGGTACACAATGAATAGGACTAACCAATGGGCTTTCAGCAATGGGGTAAATGATTCCGGCATCGAGGAGTTTTGTTACTTCTTTCTTAACTACTTCTTGCATATTAGGATTTAACCTTCTTTGTTTTTGAACCACTGGTTTCTTGTCATCCAACATTTGTATTTTGTGTTTGCAAAATGAGGGATAGATTCCAGGAATATCTGAGGTTTCCAAGCAAAAGCTCGCTTATGATTTTTGAGAACAGTGAGCAAATCTGCTTTATTCTTCTCTGAAATTTTGGAAGATATAATAACCGGGAGTAAGGATGTTCCTTCTAGGAAAGCATACTCGAGCTGTTTCGGAAGAGGTTTAAGTTCAAGGTCAGTCGGTGGTTCTTCCAGAGATTTCTTAATTTTGTATTCTGTATTGAAAGTAATTCTTTCGAAAATGATTTCTTCTTCATCATTAGTTTCGATCTCTTCGACATTCATAGCTATGAATTCTGATGGATCTAAACACACACCTTGTGTTAGAATGATACTTTGAGTTATACTAGCAAGTATGCGGAATATACTTAGTAGTACTTAGAAGATTGTTTATGTGATGTGTTGTGAGTAAGAAAAGTTGTATGAAAGTGACACAAACTTTAATCAAACTTATAGCTTCAATATATTGAATACGAGTGATCTGAATATCACTAGGGTTTATAACCTTGAAGCTCTTAGAAAAACGTATATGAAACTTTAACCTAGGACCTCCTTTTATAGCACAAGGAGTCCTTTACAAGATAAGTATAATGTTATCTAAATAGAATATACACACAATCTATTCTATACTTATCAATACACGATTACATAACAGTTATCCTAATAGCAGTGGTAATAGTATGTACTAGCAGTGGTAATGTGTTTCCACTGCTAGTGCATCCTTCAGCTGTGGTTACCTCCATACTTAGCCGTGGTAACTGTTAGTATAATTCCCAACAATCCTCCCCTAAACTTATGATTTATCTGCAAATCAATAAGTTTCTTCAATCTGCATCATCTGTTAAGGATTTGGGGAATTCTTCCAAACACTTCACTTTCTTCTTAAGGCCTGGATAGCTCTTGAACACTGATCTTGTATCTTCTGTATCAAAGCTCTAACCTTCTCAGTGTCTTCATGGACTCTAATTTGTGTTGACAGCATTGCAGTGAGAGTTCTAGCTCTGAGTGGGTATTCCTTTTCTGCAAACATAAATACATCCACTCCAGCTTTTGTAGAAACATGATGAACTTCACATGAATCATAATATGTCCATGTAGTTTCCACACCTATAGCTTCAAACTTCCAGTACCTATCATTAGAATTAGGTTCATATAGTCTCCTTAGATCAACCCATAGCTGCATTTCCTTCACATCTTTAAGATTATCCGCCTTGAATCTTTCTTGAACCAAATTCCATAGTGTATCAAGGTCACTTCTATCACATGCTTTAATCAGATCTTCAAACTGAATAAATGATGAAGTTTCACCACCTAACCTTGTAATCTTCCATGTTGAAGCAAAATTACTAGCAGTGTAAACTTCCCAATTAACAATAGGATGTCTGACTTGAAGTGGATCTGGATAAAAGTCTTCTTCTTCTATCACTATCATGGCACTCAGCTGGTCTTCAGTTAGTTTTTTAGATTGGGATTCTTGTTCTTGAGCAAATCTTGTCTTCTTAGTGGTTTGCTCTTCAGAATCTGTAGCTTCCCTTTTGAACTTAGGAAATCTTCTTTCTTCTTCTTCTTCAGAATTCATTGGAATAAAATCATTATCTTGTCTTTTAATTCTGTAGTAGATACCTTCAATCTGATCATGTGTCATTCCTTTGAACTGAGACATTTTCCATCCACCAACATGACAGCAATATGTCTTCATCACTGAAATAACTTGTGCCTTGGTTGGTTGTCTTTGTTTCTTTTGACATTTTCTAACTGTGCCTATTGCATCTTGAAGTGCTTGTTGATTCTTCATTTGTATGAAATCAGTCAACTGTGCTGATCTTTGTTCTTCAGTTAAAGTTTTATCTGCAGCAAGATCAATTGCTTTCTTCTTGATCACTGGATCATTAGCAATCATAAACTCAATTTCTTGTTCTGTTGGCACATAGGTGAACTCTGGAGTCTTTTCTCTTAGAACTGTAGGTTGAACAGTGGAAATTGGATCTACATCCACTAGAGCAGTGGTTTCCATTTTGTCCAATCTTTTAGCCTCCATGAAGCTTGCAATCTCTAATTCATCCAGCCTTTTCTTGTTTGCAACTTCATCCTCTCTTAGTTTTCTTGCAACTTCAGCATCATGATCAATTTGAGCTTGCTCTCTCTCTTTGAAACCTTACTTGGTTGCTCTTCACTCTGCACAACTGCTTTACCTTTTTCCTTCCTTATTCTTTCAAGTTCCTCTGCAGTGGTAATGTTTTGACCAGCAGTGGGAACCATTTGCTCTGCAGTAGTAAAAGATTCTTGCTCTGGTTGATCTGTAGTTGTTTGCTGTTGAAGAATCTCTTCTTGAGTATCACCTATTGGCTCATCAAAATCAAAATCAAAATCTTCAAAATTAATCTTCCTCCCTTTGGTCTCAGCATCTGTTTTCCTCCCCTGTTTGGGAGAATTACCCAAATCTTCACTGAAATCTTCTGAGTTTCCATCATGAGGTGAGGATGAAGATGAAATCACCATCTTTGCAGTTCTCTTTTTCTGTTTCAACCCCTGCAACTCTTTCTTCAAAGTCTGAATCTCATCTTGCAAAATCTTTAGATCCTTGGCATGTTGCTCCTTTACTTGTGCCAAGTCTTTCTCCAGAGATTTAACTTGTTTAGACAACTTGGTACAAAGTTCCATCAATTCCATAGGTTGCTCACTGCCCTCAACACATCCAACTGTGTGACCTGTTGGGAGAGGTGAATCATAGGACATTGGTTCAATCTCCACCCTAGTTGGGCTAGGTTGAAGCCTGGAACCACCACTGCTTGTTCCTAAGCCAAAAAGGTCAGGAGCATGCTGTGTTGCAATGGGAGGAGTTGGCTGTTTTTGCCTCCTCTCATATGTGTGAGTAACTGGGGGTATAGTTGATAGGTGGAACTGTGATTGTGGGTGTGTTATGGAGTACAACTGGGATTGCTGCACCTTCACCCTGTACCTGTGCAATCTTTGCAAGCATCTCAGGAAAAAGTGGTTTAAATTCCCCATTCCAACCATCTGAAGCCTTATCCATATTTTGAAAAACTTTTGGCTTAAGACACTTGGTTTTATAAATTCTTTTGTGGGGTTGCAGTGGAAATTCATTTAGCACTTCTTGCACAAACCTTGGATACATCAAAAATTTATATGGACTCTTTACATTGCCTTTCATACTATTAAAAATAAGGTTTGAAAAATTAAAAGTCCTATCAGTGGCTAAACAAACCAAAGGGTAAGCCATAGTTGAACTGAATTGTTCATAAGATGTTTTCTTAGGACTTAGGCAATGCAAAAGAGAGTGAATAAAAAATCTCCAATTGGAACAAAAACAACTCTTTTTGAAAGTAACCTTTTTGTCAGTTGTATCATACCCCATTTTTGAGAGATGTTTATGAATATCTGAATTGGGTAATGTGATGATACCATTGAGATCATTCAATTGAAGAATTCTCCTCAAGGATGATTCAGTAACATCAATAGTTACCCCATCCACTGTGGCTCTAAGAGTATCCACAGTTTCATGTGTATCTCCATCTTCAATGGTGATGGACTCAATAGAGTTCCAAAACTGTTTGATTTGAGAGATATAGATTGTGGGATTGAGAAGTAAAGCATACCTTATATGGGTAGTATTGAGAAAATCCACAATCTGATGAAAAACAGGGCCACTCTTGTCGTTTGACTTTTCTAAATAGGCCACTTGGTTGTGCTCAACTGCAAAGTTCAATGGAGCCATAGTATCTTTTATGAAAATTTTTGTTGTGAGAGTATGAATTGAATGAAGAACTCGCTAATTGAGAGAAAAGTATATATATTATTAGGGTTTTGAGATTATTGCGCAAGAAAGATTATCTTAGGAAAATATATATCTTTGAGAATAAATTGAATTTAGGTAAGAAGATAATCTTCCAAAAATTTACCCTATATATACGGACAAAGCAGTTACTCTCAGCGGCTAGTTAAAAATTTAGTTACTGACCCAACAGTTGTAACGGCTAGTTCAACAGTAGTAAAAATTTCACTGGCAGTGGTAACTGTGAACTAGCAGTGGGAATTTTTCACAAAAATTTTCAAGAGCAGTGGTAAAATAAAACATATGTAAATTGGACTGCTCTTATCATAGTTTTTAGCAAACTACCAGCTATCAACGAATTTGATATATCTTTAACATGAGCCGTTTGCTATGGACAAGCCAACTCTTAATCACTTGGAATATGGTGAGTTGATGACCATATAGTTTTGGTAAACTATCAACCATAAACGGATTTGTTAAGTCTTTACCAGTAGCCGTTTGCTCTGGACTAGTTGATTCTTATGTGGATTAGACATGGTGAATCAATAACCATTTGTTGTGTGTCTCAGTTACACACCTTTTATGATCAACTCTCTGCTAAAATTGGTTATAAACTTGCACATGTTAGTATAAATGAAATAATATGCATAACCAAAGTGTTTTTAACCAAAGTTACTTATTAACCAAGACACTGTTCACAAATATCTTCCCAAAGTCAACCCGATAATATCTATATTTACTTCTCAACCTACCAAAATAGATAAGAGTAAATATCTCCTTTATTAAACCCTTGAGATTGACTTTGCCTATATAAAGGGGCTCGTATGACCATAATCTTCACCAAAACACTTTCTATCTTTCATCCAACACCATGAGCAATCTTCCAAACATAATATACATCTCTTCTGATTCTTCTTTTGACACAGAGATTTTGATGTCATCTGAATCATCTTCAGAGGCATCAGGGTGGGCAAGTTACTTTCGACCCTGTGCTTCAAGCTCCACTTCGAAAAAGCTAAAGAAGAAGGCTGCAGAACCTGCTCCATCATTGGACTTCTAATCAAGCTCATCAGATGATGATGAGACTTATTCCCTCTCCAAGGAGTTGCCAAGGGCTCTGACTAAGGCTTTAGGATCAGCTTTGTCCAATATGAAGCAAATCTCCATCCCAGAAAAGCCTGCAATATTGCCAAAGCCTCCAAAACAAATACTTGGGCTTGCCTGTCCAAGAATGCAGTCAACTTTTGAGAACAAAAGGAAAAGTGCTCAAAAGGCCAAGCACAACTATCAGGGCAAGGGCAAGAAGCCAATGGAGTAGCTGGTGTAGGGTGTAGTTGTTTATCTTTTGTGTTTTGATGTGTTTACTCTCAGTCTGTTCAATGTAACTCTTTTGTTGGTTGAATGAATAAAGTTACACTAGTTTTCTTGTTTCCACTGTGAGAGTAAAACTTTACCACTGTTTGCACTATTGTTTCCACTGTTGTCTTTATCCGCTGCATAAAAGTTAGTGGACAAACAAAATACAAACATATACAGATATATACAAACATATACAACAATTTTAGTACCAAAAACCTCCCCTCAACACCAAAGACCGTTAGACATCAAAATTTTATGGATTTAGCATTCCAATACCTGTTACTGAAATCTTCCCACATCAAGTCCTTTTGTTAATAAATCAGCATAGTTATCATCAGTATGTATTTTGACAACTTGAATTAACTTTTTCTCATAACAATCTCTTATAAAATGATGTCTAATTTCAATATGTTTAGTCTTTGTGTGTTGAACTGGATTCTTAATTATGCATATGGTACTACTATTGTCAATATAAATGATGGTATTCATAAAATTGTACCCATAGTCCAAAAGTTGGTTTTGAAGCCATAGAACTTGAGCACAGCAACTTGCAGCAGCCACATACTCTGCCTCAGTTGATGAAGTTTCCACCATTGTTTGTTTCTTGCACTGCCATGACACCAATCTACATCCAAGAAATTGGCATCCACCTGTTGTAGATTTTCTATCCAAACTAGCTCCAGCATAATCACTATCTGAGTAGGTAACCAACTCCATAGGAGATTCCCTAGGATACCATAATCCCAAATGAGGATATGCTTTAAGATATTTGAAAATCTTCTTCACAGCAGTCAAGTGTGATTCTTTGGGAGTGACCTGAAACCTTGCACAGGCACATACTGCAAACATAATGTCTGGCCTTGATGATGTGAGATACATCAAAGAACCAATCATAGATCTGTACATATGTACATCAACTGCTTCTCCACTGTTCTCTTTTAGAAGCAGATGTGTACCTCTGTCTGCAGGTGAGCTAGAGGACTTTGCATCAGTGAATTTGAACTTCCTAAGTATCTCAGCCACATACTTGTCTTGATTAATGAAGATTCCATCTGGCCTTTGTTGTACTTGAAGTCCCAAAAAGAATGTGAGTTCACCCATAGAACTCATCTTGAACTCATCTTTCATAAGCTTCTCAAAATCTTTGCACATCTCTGGCTTTGTTGAGCCAAAAATAATATCATCAACATACACTTGAACCAGCAAGATATCATTTTTGTCTTTCTTGATGAACAAAGTTTGATCAATTCTTCCTCTATGAAACCCATTATCCAAAAGATAAGTAGCTAGGGTTTCATACCACTTCCTTGGTGCCTGATGCAATCCATACAATGCTTTAACTACCCTGTATACTTTGTCAGGATGTTCAGGGTCTTCAAAGCCTGGAGGTTGTGAAACATATACCTCCTCATCAATTTGCCCATATAGAAAAGCACTTTTTACATCCATTTGATAGACTGTGAAGCCCATAAAGGATGCATAGGCTAGAAAAAGTCTAATTGCTTCTATTCTTGCAACTGGGGCAAACACCTCTTCATAATCAATACCCTCCTCCTGAGTGTATCCTTGAGCCACAAGCCTAGCCTTGTTTCTTATGACAGTTCCTCTTTCATCCTTTTTGTTTCTAAACACCCACTTGGTACCAATTACCTTCATACCAGCAGGTAAATCACAAAGCACCCAAACCTTCTAAATTTTGAACTGAAGCAACTCTTCTTGCATTGCTTCTACCCAGCTTTCATCTTCAAGTGCCTTGAAAACATTCTTTGGTTCCATTTGAGACAAAAAACACATGAACAGACATTCATTCTTGCCTTCATGATTCTTAGATTCATAAATTTCACTTATAAATCCATGAATGTCAGCCATCTTTGACTGTCTTCTAGTCTTCACAGGTGAGTTTACATCCCCTATCACATTTTCAAGAGGATGTGATTTATGAACTGTAGTGTGGGGAGTTTGAGGAATTTCAATCACAGTAGGCATGTTAGTTATTTCAACATCACTGGCTTGAGCTTCCTGAGTAACTAGAGTTGCATTTTCCACATTTGATGTAGCAGTGGAAACTTCTGGCCTAGCAATGGAATCTGTATTTCCACTGCTTTCAGAATTGACAGTGTTCACAGAAGTTGCTTTAAACACATTCCCTTCACCTTCTTTACTGGCATCATTGGAAGGTTCATCTCCAGTCTTTGGAACAAAATAATCATCTGCATGATCCCAAATAGGCAAAATAATTTGATCCTGATCATCCTCTTGATCCTTGCTTGGCTCATCATCATCAACAAACTCTTCTGAACCTGCAAAATCATTAGCATTTGTACCTGTAGAGATAGGCACATAATTCATGGTATGGGTTAGAGTATCAAGATCAAACAACCATTCTGGACCAGTTCCTTCAACATTAGGCCTGTTTTCAAGAAACTCAACATGCAGATTTTCCTCAATCTTTTGGGTCCTTAAGTTGTATACTCTAAAGGCTTTACTAACCATGGAATACCCAACAAAATACCCTTCATCTGATTTCCCATCAAATTTACCCAGATGATCTATGGTATTGAGAATTGTGACATGACATCCAAATGGTCTCATGAAGTCTAGGATAGGGGGTCTACTTCTAAATAACTCATAAGGTGTCTTGTTCTTTGTTTTTACCACTAAAACCCTGTTTTGCACATAACAAGCAGTGTTAACTGCTTCAGCCCAAAAAGTAATTGGCAATTTTGAATCTGCCAACATGGTTCTAGCAGCCTCTATTAGTGTCCTATTTCTCCTCTCAACTATACCATTTTGTTGAGGAGTTCTAGCTACACTAAATTCTCTTTTAATACCTTTATCTCTGCAAAAATCATCCATAACTCTATTTTTAAACTCTGTCCCATTGTCACACCTGATAACTTTAACTTTCTTATCATTTAGGTTTTCTACTTCAGTTATAAAGGTCTTAAGGATGCCTGTTGTCTCATCCTTAGTTCTAAGAAAGAAAACCCATGTAAACCTGCTAAAATCATCAGTCACAACAAGACAATATTTCTTAAGATTTATGCTACTCACAGAAGTAAGTGAGGCAAGCCTCTTACAAACCATCTTTAACAATCTTATTTATGGTTTTAAAATTAATATGACCAAGTCTTCTATGCCATAGCATGGATTCATCCACTGTGGCCTTTGCAATCAAGCAAGCAAAATCATCTTTAGCAACAATGTTATTCATATCAAAGCTATATAAGTTGCCTTTTCTAGGAATTTTAAGTAGGATCTGACTTTCATCAGGCATCTTAAAATCCTTAGAAAGAACAAAGCACATATCTTCAGTAAAAAGAACATTGTTTTTCTTGTCACATATCTGTGACACACTAAAGAGATTGTACTTAAGCTCTTAAACATAATACACAGGTTCAAAATCCAAGTTACCAGTTTTGATTACACCTTTACCAGTAACTCTTCCACCAACTCCACCTCCAAAGCTGACAAATTGTCCATCATAAGGTTCAAAATTAGAGAGATAGGACTTGTTGCCAGTCATGTGCCTTGAACATCTACTGTCTGTATATCCTTGATCTGTCTTTTTGGTCTTTGTTTGTTCCTGCACATAAAATAAAGGAGTTAGTTTCTTTTGGAGACCCAAGCCAGGATTGACTTGGATCTGCCTCGTGTATCAATATAGTTAAATCTATCAAAGGTCATTGATACACCATTAGGATTGGTTGTGAAGGTATTTCCTTTTGGTTTCCATTCCCAACGTGCTGAGGCCTTCACAGCATTTCCCATGTTACCCCTGTTCTTGTTCAAAATACCAGCAGTGGGAACTTTTGACTGTGCAGTGGAAACTGCTGGTTTAACTTTTGGTACCCACTGTCTGTTATAATTAACCTTTTTATTATAAAAGGTCCTTTTCCCTATTTGTGAATATTTAACAAAAGTTGTTTTAGGTTTTGCATTTGAAACAGGTGATTTGGGGTGATCAGTGTTAACAGTTTTAGCAGTGGCAAAAGATTTAAGCCCACTTCTTAGTTGAACTGCTCTAGGGATCATGTTGCTGTGTGAATTAGGGTGTGATTTGTTTTGAAACCTGTTTGATTCTACCCTCTTATTCCCAAAAACTTCCCTTCTCCCAACATGATTGTCACATTTAGCATGCAAATGTTGAAAGCTACCACATATATGACATGCTTTATTGTTCATGACAAACTCACTACCTAGTTGTTGAGATTTTACATGATTCCAACTCCTCTGGTTACCCCTAGGAACTGGAGACTTGCTTCTATACATCTCAGCATACCTTACAGTTGGTCTAGGTTGATTAGCTTGTTTCCTAGATTTCTCTGTATTGGTATTAACAACTTTTGGGACAGAAGTTTCTACATTTTTCTTAACACTTTCATCTACTAAAGATGAACACTTGCACTTTCAAAAGCATCAGATTCATGCTTAACCTGTTCCTCACTTTTCACAAACTTGGGAGGGCCATATTGAAGAATGGGTTCCTGAAATTCTTCTAACCCTGTATGTGCTAGGTTAATACCTGGAGGTGATGGAACACCTCTTAGTGGTGGAGGGACTGTGTTGTATCCTACACCTGACTTAGCCTTATTGATTACTTGAGCTTCCCAAATTTTATCAATGGTTTGAGACTGATAATATAAAGTATCAACAGATAAGTTAACATTCTCATTTATCTTCTTAAGTTTTTCAAACTCTTCTCTAAGTGCCTCATTAACAGTAATTTTGTGGTCTAAATCTCTTTTTAACACAGCAATGTCATCATTATATTTAGACTCATTTTCCCTATAGTCTTCTAACTGTTTTTCTAGCACAGCTATGCCTCTTTTATGATTTGACAAACTATAATTAGAAGCTAATAACTCTGTTCTTTGATTCTCTAATAGTTCATTAAGTCTTTCACATTCTTTATAAGCTTTGCAAGATTTATTGCAACTATCATTTGTTTGTACCTCAGAGTCAGAGAAGGCCATGAGAGCAAATTCAGTGGCAACCAAAGCAGCATCTGGAATTTCTTCTTCTTTATCAGCCATAAAACTCCAATCATAGCTAACTCCATCAATTGCCAGCATAGCCTTTGGTTCTTCCACAGTTGGTTCCTTCTTTTGCTTGTACCAAGTAGACCTATTGTCCTGCTTCCTAGGTCTTCTGCACTCTCTAGCAAAATGTCCCAACTTATGACAGTTGAAACACTCCACTTTCTTCTTGTCAAAGCCTGCAGTTTCAGTGCCATTAATAGTAATTGGCCTTCCAGTCTTCTTCCAAAATTTCTTAGCCCTCATGCTAAGAAGTGCAACCTGCCACTTGATATCCATCTCTTCTAAGTCATCATCATCCACTTGTTCCAAATCTTCATGAGTAAGGATTGACCCATTTACTTGAGTAGAGATGAAAGCATAGAATGTAGGATCTCCAAGTCCAGCAATCTTCTTTTTGGAACCACCAGTGGAAACACTTGCACTGCCAGTGGAAACTTTTGAACCAGCAGTGGCAATATCTTTATCACTGTCATCATCATCAGAAACATCATCAACAGAGGATGATAACAATGCTAAGCTTCCAGAACTTGTACTCAGCTTTCCAGCCTTCTTTAACCTTTGTTCAATGATTTTAAAGTTATTGTAAAGATCATTGAGCTTCATTGTGTCAATATCTGGTTTGTTTTCCCAGACAGTAACATTGGTTTGAAACT
Source organism: Artemisia annua (assembly GCA_014162995.1). NCBI lineage: Eukaryota > Viridiplantae > Streptophyta > Magnoliopsida > Asterales > Asteraceae > Artemisia > Artemisia annua. The sequence continues at coordinate 6,363 of LBNU01001166.1, read as the reverse complement.
CTGAAGGCAAACTTCTTAAGAACTTAAGATTGATATCTTCTTTATCAACCTCAATACCAAACACAGTCAATTGTGTTACTACCTTTTGAAGTCTAGTAAAAATGCTATCAAGAGATTCATTGCCAGATGCAGAGAAATTTTCATAACTCTGCTTTAACAATGTCTTTTGCGTTTTCTTGGTAGCATCATTACCACCAAACACTGAGCAGATTTCTTTAAACAGTTCCTTTGCTGTCTTATACTTGCTGAAGGCAATGATTTGATCTTTGGGAAGAGTCATTAGAAGCAAGCTTCTTGCCTTCAAATCATTTTTCTTCTGAGTTCTTTCATCACTAGTAGAAGGTACATCATTAACTATTATTACTTCCTTATCACCAACTTTCTCTGTAGTAGTACTAGGCTTGAAAGAATCACCAAACATGATGATCTCCCATAGAGCATAGTCTTGAATAAGAAAGTACTGTTCTATTAAAATTCTCCACATCTCAAACTCACTGAGTTTGAGCTTTGGAAGTCTTGCTGCAGTGTTGGACTGATTGTTTTCCATCTCCATTGGATCTGTTGTTGTTTGTGAGTTGTTTTCTTGGATCTTCTAAATCAAAGTATCAGAAACCTGGCTCTGATACTACTTGATGGATTTAAACACACACCTTGTGTTTGAATGATACTTTGAGTTATACTAGCAAGTATGCGGAATATACTTAGTAGTACTTAGAAGATTGTTTATGTGATGTGTTGTAAGTAAGAACAGTTGTATGAAAGTGACACAAAGTTTAATCAAACTTATAGCTTCAATATATTGAATACGAGTGATCTGAATATTGTAGGATACTCATAAACATAACATGGTTGGTTCTTGAGATTTATGGTTCGAATTGTATAAGAAATCTAGAGAGAAGTTAGAGAGAGGTGGGAGCCTTTTTCTAGAGAGAGAAAGTGAAAGAAATATAAGTGTATTAGCTTAAAGGTCCAACCCTCACCCTAGCATGGTGAGGGGTATATATAGTTACAAGAAATAAAGTGCCTCTACTAGGCTGTGGATCGAGCTGACAGTGGGTAAAGACCCGACTCGACTCCACAAATATTAACTAATACTAAAC
>LBNU01001165.1:3222-13922 GCA_014162995.1 Artemisia annua | reverse complement strand
AGGGTATTTACGCTTGTTAATAAATTCTGGAAAAATTCCAGTAGACTCTTAAGACATTTAAGTCTCTGTGAGAATTTTTGTGAATTTTACTTTTGAGTTCTGATGTGGTTCTAAAATTCGTAGATGTGTGACCTGATTATATATAAAAGCTGAAATTGAAACAATAAGCTAATGGATGGTGTAACTTAACTATAAAAGATGTATTGTGACCCTATGCTATACTTATTCCTTAATATGACATCTAAGGATATAATTAAAATATCTAAATACCTCTCATAACCTAATTTGATATAAAACATGATTAGTGTGTCTATGAATGTAAGACGATACATAAAATCCTAAACTTATTATTTTGGCCATGAAACTCTAATATTACATTACTAGCCATAATAAGTAAGTAAACGGGATTGTGATCACTTGTAAACTCGAATTATGATAAATGTAACCCTAGGTTATTATATATAGAATCTGCTAAATCTGGAAAGTTACGAGACATAAAAACCGGCTCCTTTTGGAAACTTGCTAAATAAGGAAACTTTCTAAAAATGGAAACTTACTAAATTGGGAAACCTACCTAAAATAGAAAGTTACTTAAAATGGTTAAACTACTTAAAGAGGAAACTTACTATTTATGGAAAGTTACTTCTTTTGGAAAGTTGCTATAAAAAGAAAGTTACTAAAAATGGAAAGCCGACTAAAACGAGTAATCTGCTTTAAAATAAGCTATTATTAATAAGGTCGGTCATATATTCGTGTAGATTCACTGAAGAAGGAGTTTGCTTCTGATCATATTGTTTCTGTTATGTTTGCACTGCGGTCTAAGGTACAGATATTCTGACCTTTCAGTAAGGTTTCTCATGACTCATGATCCGTTTCCTCTATCCTTACTCTGATTTCTGATCTTGGTTCTTCTGATATCTCTGGTTCATTGATATTATGTTTTGTAAGAAAACTTTTGAAAACATAACTAGATGATATGGGACAACTATATGGATATGATTTCTATTAATATGATGTTAGACTTGTTTTAAATGGAAATTTAATTAACTCATGCTAAAATATTTTAAGGAAATACCTTTATGATAATTATGATGTTAAATGAAATGAAAAACCTCTAAATCTGTTTTCTTATTAAAACTTTCACACTGGTAAACTCTAAACCATTGATATAAACCATTGCTACTTTTCTGTTTCCTTTGCTTAGGATTCCCTATGCCACTGCTATGATCCCTATTCTTATTTGAACTTGTTCTTCTGAACTACTTGTTTTACCTGAACATTTGTCATCTGAACTTGCTATCAAAACTTTGTTCATACTTATGAAATATAAACCTTTTTAATATTGAACCTCTGCTTTATGAATCTGCTAATCTGATAAAATCTTATATACATATATATACCATCTGATATGATCTGTATAATATGAACTTCTGTTTTATATGGACATTTAAATTCTGATATGTAATCTGAACCTTTTAAATTAAACATTGACCCATTCAGTATGAAACCCGGGGGCTATCACTAGGCATGGGGGTTCCATGTCCGTGTCATTGATGCACCGATGGCATGACTCATGTGTGGGTGAGTGATTTCTCACACCGTCCCTTTGATTATGGTCTGCACGTGAATGGGTAAGGGGCGAATGGATGCATCCTAGGTCTGTTATCTGTTATCTGTTATCTGTTATATATGTCTGTTATCTGTTATCTGTTATATGTATCTGTTATCTGGTGAATGAGGCTGTGTGTGCAATACACGTCCTTCACAACCCATTGAGGTCACCCCTCTGTTTACATCTGATATTCTGAGGCCTCCCCTCTGGATTGCATATGAGGCTGCTACTGATATTATCTGATCTGTTCTGGGCACGTGGTTGAAATACTGAATATGAAACCTAAACTTAAACTTTATCTGGTACCTTTATATTTACTTTTACACTTAACTTATATTTAATCCTTACATTTACCGTTACACTTAACCTCTACATTTATTTCTACCTTATTCAACTTTACCTTTATATTCTAACCATGTTACACCTTTCTGATACTTATCCAATGCAACATATTCTGTCTTTCTTTTCTGTTTCATATTACTTTGTTGTTATATCTGTTCACTGGGCTTTTTAAGCTCAGCCGCGTTTTCTTTCTCCCGCGGCAGGTTTTAGAAGGAAGCTGGGTTATGGGTGAAGAGTGCAAATAGGAGCTTTTAGAGAGGAATTGCTTGATGAGTTAATAGTCATTTTGTACTTAGTTCTGATATTGTATTCCTTTATCATGGAACCTTTTGTAACTCTTGTATCCATTTGTATTATTAAAGTTTACGCTTGTGTTTGTTCTGATTGACACCATGAATGTGACACTTTAGCCCTTGTCGGGTTGGGGTGTTACAATTATGGTATCAGAGCCCAGGCTGCGACTTGTAGTATATTAAATCTTGACCTGTGAAGTTTTGACCATTAAGTTTCCACTGTAGGCGCTCATAAGATTCCTTTGATAATTTGCTTTAAGATCTCCCCATAGGAACCTAAGTTATTACCGGTGAGGAATGGGTAGACTAGGACATCTATGTAAGTAGCATTGCTTCCTCATCACTCTGATTCGTACCTCTGCCTTTAATTAAGCCTTACACTGGTACAAAAAGTTCTATCAGTCACGCCCAAAATGCGTGACGATAGGCATATAGTCAGACACGTTTTTTTCGTCGTGTGTCACCAAAAGTCCCGCCACCGTAGGTGGCATATGGTGACGTTGTTGAGTTCGTGGCCTTTTCCATCGAAAAAGAGTGACCAAAACCCCGAATATGTGTGACAAATTAGGCACAAGTTTTGTTGGATTAGTCATTATCCGTGACCGTAAATACCTTATAGTCACACGAATATTTTTTGAGAGTAACTATTGTTTGTCCTTTGGCCACATAAATATATAATATATGTGACTGATCATTATCAGGATGGTTATATAATATTATAAGATTTTATCAGATTAGCATATTCATAAAGCAGAGGTTCAATATTAAAAAGGTTATTTCATAAGTATGAACAAAGTTTTGATAGCAAGTTCAGAATGACAAATGTTCAGGTAAAACAATATTCAGAAGAACAAGTTCAAATAAGAATAGGGATCATACCAGTGCATAGGGAATCCTAAGCAAAGGAAACAGAAAAGAGCAATGGGTTCATATCAATATTTTAATTTACCAGTGTGAAAGTTTTAATAAGAAAACAGATTTAAGAGGTTTTTCATTTCTTTAAATCATAATTATCGGTAAATATTTCTTTAAAATGTTTTAGCAAGAGTTAATTAAATTTCCATTCTAAAACAATCTAACATCATATTAATAAAATCATATCCGAATACAGGTTGTCCCATATCATCTATTAGTTTTCAAAAGTTTCCATACAAACCATAATATCAAGACCAGAGATATCGAAGAACCAAAAAAATGATCTAGAAATCAGCAGTAAGGATAGAGTGAAACGGATCAGAGTCATGAGAAACCTTACTGAAAGGTCAGATTCTGTACTTAGACCGCAGTGCAAACTAACAGAAACAATAAGATCAGAAGAAACTCCTTCTTCAGTGAATCGTTACACGAATATGATGCTCGACCTTATTAATAATAGCTTATTTTAAAGCCCCAGATTACTCGTTTTAGTCGGCTTTCTAATTTTTATAACTTTCCTTTTAGCACTTTCCAAAAAGAAGAACTTCATAAATAGTAAGTTTCTCTTTAAGTAGTTCAACCATTTAAAGCTAACTGTTCTATTTTTAGTAGGATATTAAACAACCAAAAAAAAAATTAGTAAGTTTCCATTTTTAGTAAGTTCCATTATTTAGCAAGTTCAAAATGAGCCCGGTTTTATGTATCGTTAACTCCAGATTTGCAATTCTATATATAATAACCTAGTTACATTTATCATAATCGAGTTTACAAGTGATCAAATCCTTTACTTTACTATTATGGCCATAATGTAATATTAGAGTTTCTATGGCCAAAATAATAAGTTAGGGATTTTATGTACGTCTACATTATAAACACACTAATCATGTTTGTATATCAAATTAGGCTTATGAGATATTTGAGATATTTTATATATATCCTTAAGTCATATTAAGAATAAGTATAACATAGGGTCACCAATACATCTGTTTATAGTTAAGTTACACCATCATTAGCTTATTATTCAATTTCAGCTTTATATATAATCAGTCACACATCATATGAATTTTAGAACACATCAGAACTCAAAAGTAAAATTCACAAAATTCTCACAGAGACTTAAATGTCTTAAGAGTCCTACTGGAATTTCCAGAATTTATTAACAAGCTGCTTAAATACCCTTTCGCAAAATCGTTTATTAAAACAGTCCAGAAAGTGACTGCCCAGAAAACACCGCTGAAAGTTTGCATAAGAGCCATATTAAGACCTTTTCAGAAAAATCCACAAAAATCCAAGGAATCCACATAACCCACATGCTTACCCCTGTAAAAAGGAGAGCTCTCATATATAATTCATTGATTTGAACAATGAAAAAATCCAAAAAAACTACAACATGATTTCAGACTCAGGAATTTACTTTCCAGGCATCTCTCTAACCCTTTTTAATCTGTATAATATGAACTTCTGTTTTATCTGGACATTTAAATTCTGATATGTAATCTGAACCTTTTAAATTAAACATTGACCCATTCAGTATGAAACCCGGGGGCTATCACTAGGCATGGGGGTTCCATGTCCGTGTCATTGATGCACCGATGGCATGACTCATGTGTGGGTGAGTGATTTCTCACACCGTCCCTTTGATTATGGTCTGCACGTGAATGGGTAAGGGGCGAATGGATGCATCCTAGGTCTTATATCTGTTATCTGTTATCTGTTATATATGTCTGTTATCTGTTATATTTATCTGTTATCTGGTGAATGAGGCTGTGTGTGCAATACACATCCTTCACAACCCATTGAGGTCACCCCTCTGTTTACATCTGATGTTCTGAGGCCTCCCCTCTGGATTTCATATGAGGCTGTTACTGTTATTATCTGATATGTTCTGGGCACGTGGTTGAAATACTGAATAAACTAAACCTACACTTAACCTATTTTAATCCTTACATTACCTTTACATTTAACCCTTACACATATTACTACTTTACTTTTACCTTCATATTCTAATCATCTTACACCTTCTGATACTTATCCAATGCAACATATTCTGTCTTTCTTTTCTGTTTCATATTACTTTGTTGTTATATCTGTTCACTGGGCTTTTTAAGCTCAGCCGCGTTTTCTTTCTCCCGCGGCAGGTTTTAGAAGGAAGCTGGGTTATGGGTGAAGAGTGCAAATAGGAGCTTTTAGAGAGGAATTGCTTGATGAGTTAATAGTCATTTTGTACTTAGTTCTGATATTGTATTCCTTTATCATGGAACCTTTTGTAACTCTTGTATCCATTTGTATTATTAAAGTTTATGCTTGTGTTTGTTCTGATTGACACCATGAATGTGACACTTTAGCCCTTGTCAGGTTGGGGTGTTACAATTATGGTATCAGAGCCCAGGCTGCGACTTGTAGTATATTAAATCTTGACCTGTGAAGTTTGGACCATTAAGTTTCCACTGTAGGCGCTCATAAGATTCCTTTGTGAATTTGCTTTAAGATCTCCCCATAGGAACCTAAGTTATTACCGGTGAGGAATGGGTAGACTAGGACATCTATGTAAGTAGCATTGCTTCCGCATCACTCTGATTCGTACCTCTGCCTTTAATTAAGCCTTATAGGAACATTTTTTTGAGAGGTTAATTATGCACAACTTAAGCTTTGTAAACCAAGTAAGTTTAGAAGTGCCTCAGGGACTTCATGAATACCTTACACCATTTGAGTTTCACTATCTGATTCTGATCTTCATTTTCGAATTGTTTGATAAACAGTTTGATACCTTTCCGACCATCCCGAAGGTTATTCAACCATAATATGTTTGACACATTCTATGAAATTCATTACTTATGCTGGACGTAAAATGTATCATCTGATACTATTTGACTCTGCATAATTCATTACTACTCCTATAAGAACTCTGATGATTGTTAACCACGGATATAGGAAGATTTGATTCCCTCCCTACGAATGATGAACCTTACCTGCCAATCAGTCCCTTTGGAAGGATATGATGTTAATATTATCTTAGTATGGATTTATTAACTGAGCATGATGATGCTGACAACTCTTATTCCATACGTCTCAATTTTGACAATTATACCATGTTCATATTACAGATGATACACACCCTATCTATCACTTGCGCTAAGAAGCCAAACAAGACTCCAGCACCTTGAACTGTTCGCTTATCTATCTCAACATTTTGATGTACTATGTACTAGACTCTGATATACAAACTATCTGTCTGGTTTGACGACTGTATTCGTTCTATGAATCCGTTTACTTTTGATATATCAGATTTTGAGTTCTTTTGGTTATGATTTGGCTGACTCCTCATAAGTTTCTGTAAACTACCATATCAGATATGTGACCTTTAGCAATCTGCTTCATTCCGCTTCTATTATGATGTTTTTCAACCACATAAATCTGTTAAGATTGATGCTGCTATGAAAGTACAAGACTCCGATCTCATTTAATTTTCGAGTTTCTCCTAACACCTTTTAGTGACCACCCTTGGAAAGTTCTAGCATTGGAAATATTTTGTCGTACAAAGTTTTTCGGTGTTGAACCTCTTGGTGTTTTCCCTCCTATTTGAGTTGCAGTGTTGGCATGGAACTGCTCCCAGTTGACGACCATAGTGCCATAGAAGTTGCGAGATTGAAGGAGACGATGGAATATGAATTTGTTCACCTTAGTGTTCCTCCTGGGATGCTCCTGTTAGTTTATGAAGAAGAAAGAGAGAAGTATGTGACGGTGTATTGACTATCGTGAACTTAACCGTACCACTATCCGTAATCATTATCCGTTTCCGCATATCAATGATTAATTTGTTCTACCTTTAAAACTCTGTATCTGATTGCATCATTTTAGGTTTGAAGGACTGAAGAAGTAACCATAAGAACTTCTTAGAAGGGGGTTAAGTAATCGAGAGTAACCTCTGTGAAGTATTTCAGTTTAATCGTGAAGAAGAAGGAAGGTGATGTGAAGTGGATGTGAAGTTTCCCTAAGATGATTCCTGAAGCTACTTTTGTACTCGTTATAATCATTATGAGCTTTGATGATGCCAATTGTATTGGCTAATTTGTCAACTATTCTTATGCATCTGATGAAATCTGGTTTTCGCGAGTATTTGGACAAATTGTCATAGTATGACATTGTGTTGTGTTCGTAGACGAAAGAGGAACGTGGAGATCATTCTCGTATTAACTTGAAATAAACCTTGTTCTGGAAGAGTAGATTTGATTAGAGTTCAGAAATCGAAATAAACCTTGTTCTGGAAGAGTAGATTTGATTAGAGTTCAGAAATCGTAGTAGGCAACACTACCATGCATCCTGTGAAGATAGAGTTTCCACAGGAAGGACCAAGATGGAAGACCGTTATCAGAGTTAGAAACTTTGTAGAGGATTGGGGGAAGATGTTCGCGACAAGCGTTACCTTGGAAGAAGCATGTGAAAAGAAGAGAGAAACTAAGAAGGGACTCGATTATACCACGTGCAACATGTAGAGATTACAGTTTGGGCATCAAGACAACCAGACCGGAGGAGACAAACTATTCAACTCATAACCTGGAGTCGACAACGGCAATGTTTACCTTAAAACCTGGAGATGTGCTAGAAGAACTGTCGAAGACACGCAATCTTGCTTCTCTATTCATTTTAGTTATACTAAGATGAATTGATAGCAGAAGCAGATTGCGGATGGAAGGGTGCATAGTGATCATGCCAGAGATTCACGTTACTACACCACAATTTCAAGAAGAGGTGCCGAATGCTTGAGGGACCAGACTCATGTTTATAATTCCTTTTCACCGTATGATTATATGGACAAGCGCAGACAGACTACTCAGATTTGGGAGAAACGATGAATTGTGTATTTGAATGGACGAATTTTGAAGCAAACATTTTTTTTGGGTAAAAGGGCTAATTCACCCCGGTAAATTGATTTTGAAGCAAACATTTGTGTTTTGGATGAGTAATTTTATGAAGGATGAAAGTATTGATGACGTATTTCATTTCTGATTAACCCATTTAAGTTTCCGTTACCAATGACAAGATCCTTTGAATGATTTAAGTTCACTGTTGGCAATTCCGTTCTGTGTTCAATCTGCGCACATTTGGAAGATGGTTTTTTTATGAGAATTTTGACGATTTTTGGAAGACCTGACGCCTTGACGACGTGTTTCATTTGATGCTTACTGGCTTCCGTTACGTTATTTATACGTTTTTGTTCTCTGGTTTCGTTCCGTGAATGATGTTTTGATTCGGACCTACCCTAGGAGGTAGAAGGACTGTTAGGTGGTTAAGATAAGATGTTTAGTTCACGACTTGAGATAAAGTATGATCATCATGAGGGCGTATTTATATGATGCTAGTATTATGACGTCTGGCCAACGTGATAATACTTACATCATATAACGTGCACTTATTGTTATCATAGGATATTTCGAGGAGTGCCTTAGAAGTCTAGAATTTCTTATATTTGTTTGAGATTATCTGCGTTCAGTGAGACTTTAGGTTCATTCTACCTATACCCTTAATCTGCCTTCATCGTTATACGAATTTGATACGTTTGGATACTCGACAGGCGTTTGCCGACCTCTGTACTTCTGATAAGAATCTTAGGTTCTGTTGTAGAGCTTGTGCCGTTGATGTTATTCAACAATCTGTTTCCGTCAGTATGGATTCGATCTATTACTATGAATAAGTACACCTATGCGTTGCTACATGTGCGTTTCACAATCGCTGAATCTGTTTCATTATGATCTGCTATGAGTTAAGATGTGAGACTTTGGATTCTGAGGAAACAAGATATGTTTGTTCATGAGGATACCTTGAAAGGTTATATTGAAGACGAGACTATTTGAGAATCTGAAGAGTTAAGCGTATATATCATCCTCATATCTTCTACGATTCGATACGTTCTCATCTGATTTATCTAATTAAACTCCAAGGACAATATATCCGCCAAATCCTACGTATTCCCTGTATCTTTTCCGAGGGAATACATTTATCATCTGATACGTCTGGTATATATTCTTCTGACCTGAAATTAGTATGGTATGTATTTTCCGAGGAAACCGAAGCTTTTCGATCAACGAGATAGAGTCATGAGAAACAAGTCATTCACATTTCTGTTCATAGTCTATTGTGTTTCCGTCTCGTTTCGCTTCAATTTTCGAGGACGAAAAGTCTCTTTTAGAGGGGAAGAGTTGTAAAACCCTAAATTCAATAATACTAATTTTGCGTATAATTTAAAATTTTCTAAGTTATGTATACAATTAATTAAAAACGTGAATATAATTAAACGGATTAACCGTACACCTAAATAATTATAACGAAATATCATTGTGGAAATCTTTGAACATATTTGAACTCTAAAATATTTCTGAAACATAAAATAAAATACGAGGGATTATTTACACTACACGAATAATCGTTTTGGGTCGCTTTTCTTTTGTTATGCAACCAAGAGACCAACTAAGGACCACATAAACTTGAGCCCAACAAACCACTCGGCCCTTTAGGCCCAATTCGAATCCACAAGGATTAATAAGGACCGGTATTTTATTTTCCCCACACAAATTATACGCTCCATCATTATTTTTTTTTTCTCACAAATATACGGCTCCCCTCCATTCGAAACCCTAGCAGCCCCATTGTCATTCGTTTAGCTCTCAAAGATAAAGAAGAAAATGGAGGTTTGAAGCTGGTTAGATCGTGGTAATCTTGGGGTGTTATGCTATTAATTCGTGGGTTGAGGTTCTTGTTCTTTGCCTCGTTATCAGCCTATAAGGTATCATCATCCGTCTTTGTTTTCTCAGCCATTCGACACCCTGTAAACAATGATAAAACATGTGACATGAACCTTAATAACCATGCTAATATGTTATATATATATATATATATATATATATATATATATATATATATATATATATATATATATATATATATATATATATGTTTCGCTAAATCTGTTATACATATGAACGAGAAAACTCTACATAAAATCATGGATTAGCAAACCTAGTTGTGTCGACACGCCTTCTGTTTTGGGCTGTTGTGAATCAGTTGTTACAAGCCCTAAACCATGGTCATTAAAATCAGTAATGAAACATTAATTACAAGTTGGGAACCCTAGAATTTAAAATGAGTCGATTAGGGTTTTAAAAGATTAGGGTTTTGTTTTGATTGTATGTGAATTGTTGCTGTCCAGAAATTGGGTCGGATTGATGGATGTGTAAACTGATGATACCAACGTGTTTGGGGGTGATTTTTGAGTCTAAAACCAAGTACTATTTTTCTAGTTTCTGGAAATATAAATGTCACAATTCTCCATTTCAGGCCAATTTTCCTTATTCCCGACATTTCCTATTCATTGAATTTCAATTCAACATTTCACGTAAACAGGGTTTACGGGTATCCATTTGACGAGACCGGGTAGGTTAAGTCACATTGTCAACCATCGTACATTTTCTAGACTAGGGTTAGTCTACATTTCATCACGACATCATTTGCATTCTATTCCACTCGTAGATATATATTTTCAA
>LBNU01001161.1:54924-69635 GCA_014162995.1 Artemisia annua | reverse complement strand
AAAAACATAAAAATACAAAAATAATCATCCTCCACCCTTAGACCTTAATTAGAGTAGTCTTTAACCTAACGAACACTATTCCCTGTGAGAGAACGATCAATCCCCCGGTACTTGCCACTACACTATACTACATCGGTCAGGTACACTGCCTGGTGGGGATTACAAGCTTCTCGAGATCCCTCGAGAGGTAAAACGAAGTGCGTGTTGCAATCCACGCGCATCACTAAGGTTAGGAAAAACCGTCCTATGATCCGCCAGAGCCGGAGGGATCTACCCAAGGATAATTCCAATAGATTAGAATTAGAAGTCCTTAGGTATGATATGAAAAAAGGAGTAAAGAATGAAAGGAGAAAGAAGGGGTTGAAGAATTAAAAAGAAAAGTAATGAAAAGGGTGAAAAGAAATAGCCCTCCATAAGTTAAACCTTAAGGCAGACACCGGGTTCAACTCATATGCTACTGGTTGTTACTAAGGTGACACCGGTATTGAAGACAAGACACATGGACCCAGTGACGCACTGCACTTAAACCTTCTAGCCACTCGGGTATCTCTCAAAAGGTACTTGTTTCATTCTCACGGGGAACCATTGTAATCTATCGACCCGTCTCTTAGAGATGGTTGATATTGAAAAGGAGGCCCTCTGCTCCATGCCTCCGCATAGGAAACCAATTGTGCACTTATTGAGTCTAGAGCCCCGAGATTACATCAAAAGATCTCATAGGAACACTTAACATTACTGCAATGGTGGTTCTACATCAATGGACACCAGTTGTAAATTAACGAGTCCTACGCAGATCTTAGCAATCTTCCGAGAACGTTTATGAGAGGATTTACTTATGTATTTCTCAATGATTGAACGGAAACGCCTGCCAGGGTCAACATCAAACAGCCCTGACAGCATGTCACTTCGGTAATTCTTTATGGGTTACGCTTAGTGTTCGCGGTGGTTTCAAACGGTCTACAGTCGTGGGGTGATCTCCAGCGACTCACCTAATCGTGGGTGTACTTTGGTATGTCTGTGTAAGCCCTTTCGGGGGTATCCGATTAGGAATGGCCATGGTAAGGATTAGAAGGAGTCTTCACACTATGCTGTTGACGATCTCTAATTCCGAACCTGTAAGTACCGGATGTTTTATTGCTAACCGTTTTATGCAGGTACAACCACCACACTAGTTTCCACATGCTCATACATACATCTCAAAGTCAAAGAAAGTTCTCACCAAAGATCGATGCATAGAAGAGGTCAAAGAAAGATTCTACGTTATGTTAAAGAATCTACAAAGTTAAGTGACAAAGATCAAAGTGAAAGAACGGGAACAACAAATGTATGTATGACAAAGACTAAAGACGTATGAGCATGTTGGAAAGACGTTTAACCATAAAGACAAAGATGTGACGAAAGGCAGATGGATCAACCACAACAACAAAGAACAAAGAAAAATCATTTATCAAAGATCGCAAAGCATGAAGGAACAAAGACAAAAGACTATTCTACAACGACACGCAAAGTTCAAAGACAAAGAAGACAAAGACCTAATCACATGGAGCTTCATTCGAACAACCATCCCTTAGGGGGAGATTGTTAGCATTTAAGATTTATAGAAAAGTGATGGTCGTTCTCATATTTGTAATATAGCGTGTCGTGTGTAAGAAATAGTTATAGTCTAAGCTAGTTGGGCATTGGACTTGGTAACCTAGCATGTCATGTGTTATATTTATGTAAGTCTATTAAGAAATAAACATAAACCAAGTCCAAGCCCAAGCCCATAGAAAGCCCATCCATTAAGCATATGATGGATGTATAAAAGGCACATACCTAGTCATTTGTATGTGTGCTTGTGTGTGTAAGTGTGTGTTTTATATGAAATTCTCTCTAGTTTCTCTTACTACTTTCTCTCTCTAAAACACATACATATATATCATCAAGTCACCATCTTTACTACATATTGTGCTTGTATTAGTGATAAAGTTGATAGATCCAAGGTCCTACAATTATTATATTCTAGAATATTCGTACACTATCTTTAGATGCGGCGTATCTTCAATCTTTATGCGGCGCATGTCTTCTGTATCTTAGATTATCTTTTGGTGAAGTATTGAGATTGATACGCTGTATGTTAGAATGTAATGCGGCGTATCTAGAGTAGATAAGTCAGATCTTCGTTTACCAAAGTTTCATATGCGGCGCATGAGATAAGTACATGCGGTGCATTCTTCAATGACAGGCAATGGTGTTTGAATTCTTCTAAGTATGATCGTATGGCGCATCTGTCTAGAATGATGCGGCGTATCTACCTTCAGTTCAATAGACTTTTCCAACTTGATCCGTTTACCTCCATTTTACGTCCCAAATAGCTAACTTTCACCAAACGCTTGTTTATAACTGAGAATTACAAAAGTAAACGATTAAGTACCAATTCTCATATAAAATATTATAAAACAAGTCAAATACATAGCACAAATGATGACAATAAAATATACTTATTTGATGTAATCAAATTTCCCCCCACTTGAACTTTACTTGTCCCCAAGTAAACATTTAGATTAAACTTATGAAAATGTATCCTAAATAAGGTTTAGGATTTATTTTTATAGTTTTAAGCACTTATTCGTTTTCATCATAATTGCACAACCAAACAATTAACGAAGTTGAAAAATAAAATCACTCAAATCTCTCACTCGCATAATTGCTTGGTCGTGACGAATATTCTATCATAAACTTGGCAAGGATACATATCTCCTCCAATAAAGCCAACGAGTAACAAGTCTAAAGCGATAAATAGTAGGGTTATTACACACAGATGTCACTAAAGTTTCCAAAAAATTTGCTTTAAGTTACTATAGTTTTTTTTGGTTCAAAGAGGTTACTCAAGTTTGGTCACCGGTTATATAAGTTACCCAGTATGTTTTAACCTTCTACTACAGGTTTTTTTTTCGTTAATTTCAAAAATGGTCCCTCAGACTAACTGTCGTTAGTTTTTTCCGTTAGCTAACGGCCGTTTGCAACAAACATTTGCACTGTTAGTCCTTTATCCTAACGACCGTTTATACTTAACTCAAAATTTGGTTTTCATACATTTTTGTCCGTTTTTCTTACGTTTTTGACCCATTTTTTACGGGTTTTTCGTTTTCATACGTTTTTATACGTTGTCGCCCATTTTCTTACACTTTCATCCGTTTTTCTTACGTTTTTTCCGTTTTCTTACGTTTTTTCCGTTTTCATACGTTTTTGTCCGTTTTTCTTACGTTTTTGTCCGTTTTTCTTACTTTTTTCGTTTTCAAACATTTGTTTCTGTTTTTCTTACGTTATTTCCGTTTTTACATGTTTTCACACATTTTTATACACGTTTTTATACACATTTTTACATACGTATAAAACATAACAAGTATAAAACATACAAAGGTGTAGAAAAACGTAAAACTAGTATGAAAACGTAAAAAAGACGTATGAAACGTACACAAGTGTATAAATGCGCACACAAATGTAATAAAAAAATTATGAAAACCTATGAAAACGTATGAAAATATACGAAAAACAGATGAAAACGTACAAAAATGGACAAAAACGTACGAAACTGGAGAAAACCGTACGACAAGAGAGAAAAACGTACATAAACGTAAAACAATGTAAAGAAAGTACGACAAGAGAGAAAAATGTATATAAACGTATAAAAACGGATAGAAATGTACGAAAATATACAAAGATATGCGAAGGAGAAAAATGTAAAAATAATAATAATAATAATAATAATAATAATAATAATAATAATAATAATAATAATAATAATAATAATAATAATAATAATAATAATAATAATAATAATAATAATAATAATAATATTAATAATAATAATAATAATAATAATAATAATAATAAGAAAAAAAAACATACACACACACACACCGCATAGTAACTTTTTGTTAAGGTTCAGTAACCTATTTAATAAACCCGTAAACTATAGTAACTTCCTTGTAACATTTTAAACTATGGTGCTGACGTGAACAAGGGGAACCGGTAATCAGCCGGTTGCCCACCCTCGCAGTAACATTTATGTAACACTTTTAATCTTTGAGTAACCCAAATGACAAACCCGTTTACTTAAGTAACCTCTTTGAACCACAAAAAACTATAGTAACTTAAAGCAAATTTTTTGGAAACTTTAGTAACATCTGTGTGTAATAACCCATAAATAGTTTTATGAAAATGTTTTAGGTTGCACCAGGCTTTGTTTAAACATCTCTTGCACAAACTTGGTAGATCGCTGGCGCGAGTCCTCGAATCCTCAAAAAACGGATGGTCACTAGTGTGTTTCTTGGATCACTGGCGCGTTATTTGCATAACGGATGGTCACCAAGTCACACACCAGATCGCTGGCGCGTTATTCAATTCATCTAATACGCGGATGGTCACTACTTTATTCACACATTTGATATTTTTACTTAGCCATTATCATACTCGGATGCTCGAAAGCTAACAACAAATACAATAACTTGGTAAAAGTATGGGTAACAATTGGGAAACATAAATATTTAAAAAAAACAAAAAAAAAAACAAACAAATAGATTAAGTCCTAATGTGGTTAATCACTTTCCCAACCATCCCATGAATAAGACACAAAATCATAGACTAACTCACGCTTTAACACGGAAACTCACACTTTAGTAGGTATGTAGAAACTAGAAGGGGGAGTTGAATAGTTTTATCGTTTCTTTTTAGTTGTTAAAATGTTTCGCCGTTTTTAGGTCCGGTTTGTATTCTTTTGCAAACTTATCGAATTCTACTTGTTATGTGATATCAAATTAACTAATAACATGCATATATAAACAAGTAATGTAAAGAGTAGGGAAAGAACACAACCAAAGAGACGCGGCGATTTATAGTGGTTCGGCACGAAGCTCACTCTTCGTCCTACTCCACTCCCCGAGTACCACACTCGAGAGTTATCAATCACTATATCAACACACTCCTTTAGGCGGAGCAATCCGTACACATGCTTACACAAGGCTTAACGACACTAAGCATAATGTCGAGTTCTAATCGTAGCTAGAACCAATCTTCACCAAGGCCCACGTGGCCACATGAACAAGAACTCTTGTCCATCTTGAATCTTCACCCGATCCAAGTCTTCACATAATCGACACACTTGGTTCTTCACCCGAACCAAGCCTTCACACACTAGACACACTTGGTTCTTCACCCGAACCAAGACTACATACATGACTCACTTGGATCTTCACCCGAACCAAGTCTTTACATAATATTTCGACACAATCCTATCCTACACACTAGGACATCATTCTCCTCACACCAATACATGAACTAATCTAGTTACAACACTTCTTGGATCTACATCACCATCCAAGTTCACACAAATATCCCCTCCTCGACTCACACACAAGTCGGATCACAATGACAATATTTACAGAACCTATCACCGTAACACTTGTTACGTTTGTGTGTGGACACCTATAACATCTCGAGACTTCATTGATCTCAAAGTTGTCAAAATCGCGCCTAAGGCGCTAGCCTTTGGGCTTTTTTTGACTCGAGGCGCACGACATGCATGACTCCCAAAAAAAAGCGCGCGCCTTGGCGCTTTTTGCGCCTTTGCGCCTTGGGGGATTTTTTCGCCTAGGCCATATTTTGCGCCTTATTTTTTTTATTTTTTTTTATTATTTTTTTTAAAGATATAATACATGGACCTTTTAAGTCATAGGTGAGTATTATATGATTTGTAAATTTGAATTGATTTTATGTGTATTTTATTGATTGAATTTTTTTTTAAGAAGTTACTTTGTTTCATTAAGTATTTTTTTTATGACATATTATCATGAAAATGTGGCATTGTGCCTTGAATATTAATATGTTGCTTGCTTGATATTTTGGGTTAAATTGTGAGCTTTGTTAGATGTAAGCTACAAGTGTAGGACACAAACATATTTAGTCTGATATGGATTTTAATCTCTATATAGGTTATCGAGCCAAAGAGTTGATCCGTTTTAGAAGTGACAACCGATCCATTTTAATATTTATAATGGCAATATGTGTTATGCATTAAGTATTTTAATGTTACTTTATGTTATTTAAGCTACATAAATGGTCACATATGTTATAAAAAACTTAATGCTTTTAATGCGCCTCGCATTCATGAATCCCGCGCCTTGGAATGCGCCTCGACTCGAGGCTCTTTGGCCCCCTTTGCGCCTTAGTGCGCCTTGAGCCTTTCAGAAAACTGGTCGAGAGTTCTTTTCTTGCACTTGACGGAAGAGGAAATCACTTATAAACATATATCGACATGTTATAGTGATCAAAGACTCAAGGAGAAAATAAAAACAGAAAGTTTTGTGTGTGAAAATCCCTTATTTTTTGAAATGTAACAGTTCAGTATTTATAGACGACAGGACTGGTCCGGCGGTCCCATAAATAGGCGACGGTCCTTTATCACTAAGGGACCGCCGTTCGTGATAAGGCGAAAAGTGTACCGCTTTTGGGGGGTCATTTAAGCCCTAAATCGTAATTATTTGATCAAATATTGCCCTAAATCGTTCCTTTTGTCATTTTAGGTACTTTGGAGAAGAAATCTGGAAAAGGAAGCATTTTGAACGTTTTTGGAGCATAAAAGTGAAGAAAACGACAAAGTCTCTAAATCTGCTGGAACAGTACCTATGACGGCGTCAAGGCTTAGGAGGTGACGCCGTCAAGCTAGACAAACGGAGGTGAATGTGAAGATTTTCCTTGATAAGCCAGAATGGAATTTTGGGACTTAAAGGGGGACGGCGTCAAGAGGCCGTCAGGAAACCCTAGCACGGCGTGGTGACGGCGTCACAACCCAAAGAGTGACGCCGTCAGATATGTTTTCCTATATATATTTTCGCAATTTTCATTCATTGGGTGAAACTTTTTAGGGAGGAACCCTAATACGAAATTTAGCAGCTTTTTCAAGGTTTTTCACCTTGAGATCTTCCATGTTACATTGAAGATAAGTTATCAATTAATCATTCAATATGTCTATGTGTTGTTTGATTCTATCTTGTTCTTGTCTTTTGTTTAACATGCTAGGCTAGGTTTTCTTCGTGTTTGCTTAGATCTAATGAAACCTAACTATTAATTATTGGTTGGATGGTGTGTTATTAATTGTATTGGATGAATGTTTATCGATGTTAGGCTTAAGAAAACTGGCTAACTTCCTATACGGTAACTTGCTTGAACGTCTTAAGAAACATGATCGGATGTGTACTACGATTATATGGTTGTATTTAATGCATGAGCGAATTCTAGTGATCCCATGTTAGGAGCTTTTAGTTGGCTCGACATAGGAGTGAAGTAGGAGCTTATAGAGTTGGGGAAGTTCGTACACACCCCCACGACTGGTATTAAGGAATGCAACCCATCATCCACGCAATTATAACACACTAATCAACCAGTAAAAGATAGTTAGGGAGTAATGAAATCTAAGTAAACACACTTCTCTCTATATAAGTTTTCACAACTATTTTATTTTCGTTTATTTATTTTATTTGCATTTGTAGTTATTTGGGTTAGTTGATTAGCAACTAATTCCTCCCACTCCTTCAAACCCGAGATAATTTTACTTGCTTTCCTAAAAAAACATAAAATACAAAAAGAATCTTCCCTCACCCTTAGACCTATTAGAGTAGCTTTTCGATCCTAACGACATTATTCCCCTAGAGAACGATCAATCCCCCGGTACTTGCCACTACACTATACTACATCGGTCAGGTACACTGCCTGGTGGAGATTGCAAGCCTCTTAAGATCCCTTGAGAGGTAAAACCTATTGTAAGGTCGCAAAACCACGCATCAAGTTTTTGGCGCCGCTGCCGGGGAATAGTTATTGTTTAGGTTGAATTTTTATTTTATTAGGTTTACTCACTAGATTCCTTTCTAGTGAGATTTTTATTTTATTTTTCTAGGATTTCTTTAGTCTATCTTATTTCTTTGTCTTTGTTCGTAAAAAACTTTTCCATTAGGACTCTTCCTGTTCACCATTATGGAGGAACGTGAATCCACCAAGTCCGACACTAGAGTTTTACCAGAAAAATATAATTACACCAGTTTGGATATACCAAGATGGAGGAATGAAATGAGGAGGACAGGATCTTATATTGATTTTATTGAGTACCTTGAGAAAAGAGGCCAAGTGCATAAGACTTTTTAAGAATTCACCTTAGGAGCTCCATCAAACCCTCAAAATGCCTCCCTTAGTGAAACCTATGCACCATATGAGCCTTCACCTAGGATAGTTTCTTATGAGCCACCTAGCTGCATGTCATGGTTAGGCCCTACCATAATACAAGATGAACACATAGGTGACATTGATGTGATGGAGGATTTAGCCGAACATGATCACATTGATCAAAAAGACCTAGGTTTTATGATCGATGACGATGAATCTCAAGAAACACATAATGAATCTTTTGGGCAATTTAAATATAGCAGTCAAAATATTGAGGATGATCCTTATGATTCGGATGTAGAAGTTGAGATGCCTAGAGAAGCACTTGAGATACTAGGGAAAATGCTTAGGATAGATTCTACTAAAACACATGATGAGGATATAGGTGATCTTGACACGAGGAATGATGAGGTAAATAACATAAGCCCACCAAGCACCCCACAAGTCCTACTGATGACGTGGGATTGCGACCACGCAACAGGTTTTACCTCTCAAGGGATCTTGAGAAGCTTGCAATCCCACCAGGCAGTGTACCTGGTCGGTGTAGTATAGTGTAGTGGTAAGTACGGGGGATTGATCGTTCTCTCACAGGGAATAGTGTTCGTTAGGATAGAAAAACTACTCTACAAGGTCTAAAGGTGAAGGAAGATTATTTTTGTGTTTTTATATTTTTTATGAAAGCAAGTAAAATCTCAGGTATTGGAGGAGTGGGCGGAATTAGTTGCTAGTCAACTAACCCAAAAACTACAATTGCAAGAAAAATAAAATAACTAAACTATTGTGGTTGTGAAAACTTATATGGAGACAAATGTGTTTACTTAGACTTCCTTACTCCCTAACTATCTTTTACCGGTTAATTGGTATATGTATTACTTGCGTGGATGACGGGTGTATTCCTTAACAATTCATGGGGTGGCATACATATCTCCCCAATTCTATGAGCTCTTATCTCCTCCTACAACTATGCGTACACATAATCACAGGGATTGTAAACAGTGGCTCATGCGTTAAATACTACCTTAATAACCTAGTATGCCTTAGTTACATGTTTCTTAAGACGTTCAAGCATGTTACCATATAGGAGTATTGCCAGTTTTCTTAAGCCTAACATTGATGAAACATTCATCCCAACAAAGTAACAACACACCAATCAACCAATAATTAATAGTTAGGTGTCATTAGATCTAAGCAAACACAAGAAAATTCTAGCCTAGCATGTTAATTGAAAGACAAGCATAAGATATAATTAATCAACACATAGACATATTGTTGGGAATTATATTTATTGATTTGATGATACAAAACATGAAGAATGAAACATAAAGGGCTTGAAGTGACAAGAAGGAATTCTACAAAAGATGGGAAGGACTTGCTTGCAAAAGAAGATTTATTTATTAGTCCTTCGTAGTATTTTGTAAACCCTAATATCTCTCTATATAAAGAGACATAGGGCGTAGGATTTTATTAACAAGTCTTCCATAATGTAGTCGACTAAAAGGTGTGTGTGTGTAACCTAGGCGTAGGAGATAAACGCCTAGGGTTTATTAGTGTTTTAGTTTAGATAACGTGTTCTACTTGATCAAGGTAGAACATGTTATTAAGTTTGTAATAGTTAGAGAGTATGATTATCAATGAAAAACCTTGTTCATAATAATGATTGATTCTATGTTTGAATATTCCGCCTTCATTATTATGCGTTCCTAGATATAATAATTAGACATCGTCTAAGAGCTACAACGATCTTCACAATTGGTATCAAGAGCTAGGTTGGCTCGTGATATCTAGGGATTACAAGGGTTACTGTTGTCGACAAAAGCAGCTAAGAAGAAGTTTTACGATCAAGTTTTGTTTTAAGGTATTATTAATTCAATCTCGTACAACTTTTAATTTGTGGGTCAGAGGTTTTTGATACTCAATTGGTCGGATGAAGTTAATTGATCTGATGTATTTTAATGGGTCGGTGATGGATACTTTATTTTGATTGTTACCTCGTACCACAAAGAATTACGGATCTGTAAATTAATTTTCTTGTCGTCTATTGAATGGTTAGTCAAATAAATCTGATATCTATTCATGCTATTTGCTGTCTCATAAATCGGTGGAAAGAATTAATTATTTATCATATGATGGCTAAAGTTCTGCATGATCATTAAAGACAATTATAGTATCAATGAGATTTATCGCTTGGTGCAAGTAAAAGGTAATTTGTTACCTCGTACCACATTTAAAGTTCATGGCAAGTGGATTAGTTAATTATTGGAATTAAATCATGAGTGGGTCGAATAGTTTATTGATCATGGGACAGTTGCATTCAAACTTCAAAGTGATATACATATTTAATCGTGGGTCATTGAGGTGAACATGGGATATTGGTTGAAAAAGATTTATCTCGTACTATTTGGTCGAAGATAATAATTTGCTCCATGGTGTATCAAAGATATAATATTATTGCGAGTAATTCGTGGGTCAGTGGTTTACTTATTTATCGTGGGATTCAATTGGATGGTAATTCAATTCTTTATCACGTGAATAAGTGGCATGGTATAGAGTGTTGATGTAGACGTTATTTTATTCCTATTGGTGATATACGTTATCATGGAGAGCAAAATATTAAACGATTATGGATGAAAGTCTACTGGTGTTATAAGGCTACTGGTTATTCGAAGTTTGTACTGATTCGGATTAAGAAGTTCATAGGAGAAAAGTCAAGTGCAGATTTGTTAATGTTGCTCTAGTATTATTGATACTGCTGCTCTCATACTTCAAACTGCTGCTGCTATGTTATGTTACTTTTCAAAGTACTGCTTGCCGACTGCAAGGTACTGCTGCTTGTTTGAAAGTACTGCTGCTCGTTTGTTTCAAGGTACTGCTCTAGCTTCTCAAAGTACTGCTTAAGGTATTGTTTATCCAAAGTACTGCTAGTGCTATTCAAAGTACTGTTGTGACAAGAAAAGAGTTTTATGGTTTATTATATATGCATGATTTACGAGCAATGAGGGGAAGTATCTATAAGTTTGATTGATTTTGGATTATTTGGTACACACACAGAGGAATAATTTTATGTTCTTAAAGGTTTCTAAAGGCTCGTTATTTGGATTATTGGATTAATTGATTACGAAGAAGATTGTTTATCACTTATTTGAAGGTGAAGTGGAGTTTCTTGGATGAGTGTTCTTATCATATCTCAAAGTTTGAGACACTTTGGAGATAACTTGTTTGTGCGTTAAAGAAGTGACAAAGACTTGATAAATCTAGCCAAAGAGTGTGATTTTTCTTATGATGCTCTATGCACACATTGGCTATCACTTAAAGGAGTTACATTGTAGTGCTCAGTATCTCATATTAGTTGAGGATTTTGTCAAGAGGTTGCGGTCTACTTATACTATTTGTGGTCTGGTATGAGTTTGGAGTCACGTGGTTAATACAAGATATAAGACACAAGTTTGGGTTATTCTACTTCTTCATCAAGTTTATTATATTCAGTTTTCTTCATCAGTGATCATTACAAGGAGCTTACAGAATTAAAGATTCAAGAGATGGTAAACATATTGGTTTCAGGGGAAGCTTATTGATTAAATGTTCAACCATCTACANTCTTATGATGCTCTATGCACACATTGGCTATCACTTAAAGGAGTTACATTGTAGTGCTCAGTATCTCATATTAGTTGAGGATTTTGTCAAGAGGTTGCGGTCTACTTATACTATTTGTGGTCTGGTATGAGTTTGGAGTCACGTGGTTAATACAAGATATAAGACACAAGTTTGGGTTATTCTACTTCTTCATCAAGTTTATTATATTCAGTTTTCTTCATCAGTGATCATTACAAGGAGCTTACAGAATTAAAGATTCAAGAGATGGTAAACATATTGGTTTCAGGGGAAGCTTATTGATTAAATGTTCAACCATCTACATGCACCACTCAAGGGGAAGTTTTTGATTTTTACTATTGTTGATCATTATTACTACTGCTAGTTGGAGTTTCTATTGTTTTGGATTCATTTTTCGTAAGCATTTTGGTGTTCTTCATGGAGGGCAATTTGAAACATTGGAAGGCTTGGATTGGAAGTGTGGTATTGGTTCGTGGTAGTCAAGATCATTATTTGCATATGTTCCCTATTTGTTGATAACAAAAAGGGGAAGAGATTTTGAAGAGATGTTAGAGTGGCATTGCATGAATCAAGGGGAAGACAAGATTGTTTCATTCATGGCGAGATTTTATTATCTCAACTTTTCTACTTCGTCTAGGGAAGTTCGTACAAGAACGTGTATGTTTTGTCATCATCAAATAGGGGAATATTGTTGGGAATTATATTTATTGATTTGATGATACAAAACAAGAAGAATGAAACATAAAGGGCTTGAAGTGACAAGAAGGAATTCTACAAAAGATGGGAAGGACTTGCTTGCAAAAGAAGTTTTATTTATTAGTCCTTCGTAGTATTTTGTAAACCCTAATATCTCTCTATATAAAGAGACATAGGGCGTAGGATTTTATTAACAAGTCTTCCATAATGTAGTCGACTAAAAGGTGTGTGTGTGTAACCTAGGCGTAGGAGATAAACGCCTAGGGTTTATTAGTGTTTTAGTTTAGATAACGTGTTCTACTTGATCAAGGTAGAACATGTTATTAAGTTTGTAATAGTTAGAGAGTATGATTATCAATGAAAAACCTTGTTCATAATAATGATTGATTCTATGTTTGAATATTCCGCCTTCATTATTATGCGTTCCTAGATATAATAATTAGACATCGTCTAAGAGCTACAACGATCTTCACATATATTGATTAATTTAAGTGAGGAATTATCTTTAATTGAACATGAAGGTTTCAAGGGTGAAAAACCCTTGAAAATACAGCCAAAATCGTCTTTAGGGTTTTTTCCAAACTTGTACTAAAAGTTCCACACTAATGAATGAAAAATAGAAAAATATATATAGATTTTACATTCTGACGGCGTCAGGTTATGGGTTCTGACGCCGTCAGCTCGCCGTCATTAGGGTTCTTGGATGGCCTAGATTTACTTCTGACGCTGTCACTCTTTATTTTGCTCTGGGCCGTCACTCTTTAAGTTAACACCTGACGGCCTACTTTCTCTAACACCAGACGCCGTCAGGTGTAAACATCTTGTTTTCTTCATAGGGCGTCTAGTGTAATCTGATTTCACTCCTTTGTCAACATCGGCTGACGGCGTCACCTTGTGACTCTGACGTCGTCAGGTAGGAAATCCAGCTTCTTTTGAGACTTTGTCGTTTTCTTCACTTTTATGCTCCAAAAACGTCCAAATATGCATGTTTTCCAGAATTCTTCTCAAAAGTACCTAAAATGACAAAAGGAACGATTTAGGGCAATATTTGATCACATTTACTCGAATTAGGGCTTAAATGACCCCTTAAAACGGGTACACTTTTCGTCTCTTCAAATACCCTTACACTTGAGATTTGCTTGTCCTCAAGCAAATAAGCTTTTATTCCAATCAAAATATGAGTTAGGGGTCATTTAACATAAATATAAAAGTAATTACAACAAGTAATTATTCGACCCTAATCATAATAAGCACGGAAATCATATACTAGCACCTCACAATTTGGATACTCTCATCTCTCAAGTGTCATAGAATTATATCTCATAAATGAAAACGGAAAATATCTCTCACTACCTGTCATAGCAAATAAATTACCATAGGCTTGGGAGAGGATCAATTACTCTTCCACTAGGCGTAAGCACCTAAGATAAACTATCAAAGAGGGCTTTCAAAAGGGTTATAATGTAAGGTGTAGGGATATGATAAACACGGTTTGGTTGGAATAAAGGGTATTTTAATGGTGGTGAGTTAACTATCATGATCAAATACATGCACTATACAATGTTGCTAAGCCAAGACTCGACTCGATCTTAAGCTAAAAACAAATTAACAAAAACTTAAAAGAAGCATAAAAGAAACGGGATGGTAGTCCGTATGTTTTTTTTCTACTTTTCTTTTTCTAATTTTTTTGTATTTTTCTTGATTTTTTCGATTTTTTTTTCATACATTCTTACCCTACTACCATCCATAATAATAGCATCTATAGGGGCCTCGGTTCTCCCTTACACTTGAAGCTTTACATACACTTTAACAATTACTATTCTAACGCCGAATAAGATAATTGAATAACTTGGAGTAAGCTTTTAAATATTTAGCACATATGGGGGTAATAATGTTGTTCTTCCCCCAATTACTCCATACACTAGTACTTTACCCAATGAGTCCCAATGTCCAAAAAAACAATATGACAATGAATTTG
This sequence comes from Artemisia annua, assembly GCA_014162995.1. Lineage (NCBI taxonomy): Eukaryota > Viridiplantae > Streptophyta > Magnoliopsida > Asterales > Asteraceae > Artemisia > Artemisia annua. Next base: position 55,153 of record LBNU01001161.1, on the reverse strand, counting down.
ACTCGATTAGCAACCATGTAATTGATTTAGATAATTAACAAAGGGTTAAAACAATGTGTCACAATAATGCATAAAGGTGAGGGCATACCCAAGGTAGGCTAAGGCGTTTGGGTGTACATTTAAGTGGGGGGTAACAAATTCTCACTTTGAAGTAAAGACTCAAAGGTGAAAAGAAGATAGGCTCGGAGGGGTGTATAGGGGTATCGTGTTACCAAAAATGGGTACAACG
>LBNU01001161.1:28284-42001 GCA_014162995.1 Artemisia annua | reverse complement strand
TTGTAAAGTATGTAAAAGTTCAAGTGTAAGGGGAGAACCGAGGCCCCTATGATGTATTATTTTGGATGGTAGGGTAAGAGTGTATGAAAAAAAAATCGAAAAAATCAAGAAAAAGAAAAAAAATGAGAAAAAGAAAAGTAGAAAAAAACATACGGACTACCATCCCATTTCCTTTTATGTTTATTTTATGCTTTATTAGTTTTTTATTTGCTTAAGTCGAGTCTAGTCTTGGCTTAGCAACGCCATATTGTACATGTAATTAATCAAGATCTTTAACTCGCCACCAGTAAAATATCCCTTATCCAACAAACCTGTGTTTATCATATCCCTACACCTCACGTTACAACCCTTTGAAAAGCCTTCTTTGATAGTTTATCTTAGGTGCTTACGCCTAGTGGAGAAGGTTTTTGATCCTTTCCCAAGCTACCTGTAGGGTTCCTTGGTGTATAAAAGGAGATCCTAGGGTTAGACTAGAGTACGAATTATTCTAGCATTGTATTCACTTCAAGGTTGCAAAACCCTAGCACTATTCAGGGTGCTCGTATTCAATATATTGAAGTGTTTAAGTGGTGATATTATTGTGTTTGTGTTCCTCTTAAGTTAATCAATAAATTCCGCGTATTGATTAAGTTTGTTACAAGTCAGCTTCTATACATTATTGTCTTGGTTTATCTAAGATAGTAATACTAGATCAATTGCTCAACTGGGATCAACAATAATCTTTCTTTTAGTTCTATGGAAGTTCCTAGTTTTGATGAACCGGAGCCTCAACCAAAACCGTTACCTAATCTTCCATCCTTGGATGAAAATTTAGGAATTGAAATAGGTCCCAATCCACCCATCAAACCATATAGTCCGGGTAGTTTTACGTTGAAGGTAGTAGACTCTAAGCCATGTAGAGAGGAAGCCCACATAGGAGTGAACCATGACCTTACATACTTACATCACCCATTCATGATTGATCACAAGAAACATTATGGGTTTAAACCAGGTTTATTAGGTCAAGATGGATTCCCAACTAGGAATCTCTCAAAGTTGATAGAAGATGACCCTTTTTTAGGAGAAAACTTCAATTCACCCATTAACCCAATTAAATTAGGTAAGGTCATGATGATAGGAGCACACATCTTTGAGCATATAATTCATCCACCACTCTTTCCTCACAAGGCATACTTCCACCGAGTTGGTGTGTATCGCTTATATCACCCGCACTTAATCCTAAGTGTAGGGAAAACCTCCCTTATTTCTGCTAAATAAGGGTAGAGTCAGGCTCGTGACTCGAACAAAAACAAGCGCTTCTTGGGAGGCAACCCAAGCTTTATTTTGTTTGTGTGTTTGTTTATTTGAATTTATTTGTTTCTGTATATATGTTTTATTTTTATTGTTATGGATTCATGTTTCAAACTAAATTGTGAAAATGCTTTATTTTGTTTTTAACTTCGTCTTAACTACATATAAAGGTATTTTGCCAAAGATAAGTGTAAGGGAAATCTAAATCGGTTTATTAGAACGAATGGAGCATGAATCATAACAATATTAAATTAGCATACATATTAGTACTTGTTTGAGTCAAATGCTTGTATCGAGTCATAATGATGTTTTGCAGGATTTCCAGGAATTAAGAATTGAGTTTTTCCAGAAATTTTCCGGAAACTTAACAGGAAGAATCTGTCAGATCACCTCTGACGGCGTCAGGCTCCAACCTGACGGCGTCAGGTGTAGTTTTCTGGAATTTTTGAAAAGTTTGTTTTTCTTCCGGAATCATAAAATGCTTTATTAAATCTCTAACTTATAAACTCCAGGAATCTGCAAAATATTCATTCCACAAGCATTATATCCTTATACAGATTTATCCCGCCGATGTTATGCAGGTTTTCGTGTTTGTTTTCTCAGGTTTAACAGGTTATTTTGGACAAGGAGATGATTTATATTTCGGAAGGGAAGCTTTGAGCGTTCATTTTCTTGGAAGAAGATCTAACCATGTTACCACTTTATCCACCGAGCGAATCAGGGGAGTATTTGATTTCATTCTTTTACCTTATTTACTTTTACATCTTATTATTTGAACATTGGGGACAATGTTCATCTTAAGTGTAAGGGGGGGAAAATTACGATACCTTAGAGAATGCAATTACGCTTGATTTTTGTTTGTTTAATGGTAGATGTGTAATAAAACTGAGAGAAATACCTGTTAGGGCAATTTTAGTGCCAAATTTAAAATTTTTTACAACATTTAGGAGTGAAACTTTGGTCTTAATGAGCGTCTCATGGATAGGAGTTATATGACTAGCACAAAACCGTACCACTAAAAAATTTTCCACCCCAAATATGTGAGGTTCGCCCCTAGAATTGGTAGGAAAAGCATTTATGCTATGATGTGTGTACCGGTAGCACTTAGATTCTAGAACTTGCGTTAGGACCATCCCAAATCCACAAGTGAGACTACATTCGTGTAGTTAGATTTACTACATGATAAGAGGCATTAGGATTAACCCATTGTTTTACACCTGTGTTTTTGTTATAATTACTTTGGCTACATTGGTCAAGTAATTCTCCCACACCCTTGCGTTGTACCCATTTTTGGTACACGATACCCCTAGTACACCCCTCAGAGCCTATCTTTTCGTTTCGACCTTTGAGCATCTTACTCAAAGTGAGAATTTGTTACACCCCACTTAAATGTACACCCAAATCGCCTTAGCCTACCTTGTATGCACTCACCTTTAGTGCATTATTGTGACAACATTTGTTAAACCCTTTGTTAATTATCTAATCGATTACATGGTTGCTAAGTCGAGTCATATCCTTGTACATATTGTTTTGGGACGATTGGGACTCATGGGTAAAGTACTAGTGTAATGGAGTAATGGGGAAGAACAACATTATTACCCCCATATGTGCTAAATATTTTAAAAGTACTCCAAGTTTTTCAATTATCTTAATTCGAGTCATTAGAATAGTAATTGTAAAGTTATGTAAAAGTTCAAGTGTAAGGGGAGAACCGAGGCCCCTATGATGTATTATTTTGGATGGTAGGGTAAGAATGTATGAAAAAAAAAAAAAAAAGAAAAAAAATCGAAAAATTAAGAAAAATACAAAAAAATTAGAAAAAGAAAAGTAGAAAAAACATACGGACTACCATCCCGTTTCTTTTATGTTTCTTTTAAGTTTTTGTTATTTTGTTTTTAGCTTAAGATTGAGTCGAGTCTTGGCTTAGCAACATTGTATAGTGCATGTATTTGATCATGATAATTAACTCGCCACCATTAAAATACCCTTTATTCCAACCAAACCGTGTTTATCATATCCCTACACCTTACATTACAACCCTTTGGAAAGCCCTCTTTGATAGTTTATCTTAGGTGCTTACGCCTAGTGGAGGAGTAATTGATCCTCTCCCAAGCCTATGGTAATCTATTTGCTATGACAGGTAGTGAGAGATATTTTCCGTTTTCATTTATGAGATATAATTCTATGACACTTGAGAGATGAGAGTATCCAAACACTATTTGTGAGGTGCTAGTGTATGATTTCCGTGCTTATTATGATTAGGGTCGAATGACTATTTGTTGTAATTACTTTTATATTTGTGTTAAATGACCCCTAACTCATATTTTGATTGGAATAAAAGCTTATTTGCTTGAGGACAAGCAAATCTCAAGTGTAAGGGTATTTGATGAGACGAAAAGTGTACCCGTTTTAAGGGGTCATTTAAGCCCTAATTCGAGTAAATGTGATCAAATATTGCCCTAAATCGTTCCTTTTGTCATTTTAGGTACTTTTGAGAAGAATTCTGGAAAACATGCATATTTGGACGTTTTTGGAGCATAAAAGTGAAGAAAACGACAAAGTCTCAAAAGAAGCTGGAATTCCTACCTGACGGCGTCAGAGTCACAAGGTGACGCCGTCAGCCAACGTTGACAAAGGAGTGAAATCAGATTACACTAGACGCCCTATGAAGAAAACAAGATGTTTACACCTGACGGCGTCAGGTGTTAGAGAAAGTAGGCCGTCAGGTGTTAACTTAAAGAGTGACGGCCCAGAGCAAAATAAAGAGTGACGGCGTCAGAAGTAAATCTAGGCCATCCGAGAACCCTAATGACGGCGAGCTGACGGCGTCAGAACCCATAACCTGACGCCGTCAGAATGTAAAATCTATATATATTTTTCTATTTTTCATTCATTAGTGTGGAACTTTTGGTACAAGTTTGGGAAAAACCCTAAAGACGAATTTGGCTGTATTTTCAAGGGTTTTTCACCCTTGAATCCTTCATGTTCAATTAAAGATAAGTCCTCACTTAAATTAATCAATATGTCTATGTGTTGGTTAATTATATCTTATGCTTGTCTTTCAATTAACATGCTAGGCTAGATTTTTCTTGTGTTTGCTTAGATCTAATGAAACCTAACTATTAATTATTGGTTGGATGGTGTGTTATTAATTGTATTGGATGAATGTTTATCGATGTTAGGCTTAAGAAAACTGGCTAACTTCCTATACGGTAACTTGCTTGAACGTCTTAAGAAACATGATCGGATATGTACTACGATTATATGGTTGTATTTAATGCATGAGCGAATTCTAGTGATCCCATGTTAGGAGCTTTTAGTCGGCTCGACATAGGAGTGAAGTAGGAGCTTATAGAGTTTGGGAAGTTCGTACACACCCCCACGACTGGTATTAAGGAATGCAACCCGTCATCCACGCAATTATAACACACTAATCAACTTGTAAAAGATAGTTAGGGAGTAATGAAATCTAAGTAAACACACTTCTCTGCATATAAGTTTTCACACTATTTTATTTTCGTTTATTTTATTTTATTTGCATTTGTAGTTATTTGGGTTAGTTGACTAGCAACTAATTCCGCCCACTCTTTCAAACCCGAGATAATTTTACTTGCTTTCCTAAAAACATAAAATACAAAAAGAATCTTGTAACACCCCCAAAATTTGTCAATAACAGCGGAAAACTTAATAATGACAGCGGAAGACTTTCGGGGTATTACTTCAAGGATCTATGTCACAATCATAGAAAACGAAACAAAGTGACGTTTTAAAGTTTAGTTTTATTCAAAATACCAAATATTCAAGACATTAAGATGTTTCATAATCTAAACAACAAGTTTATTTGAAATGTATCAAAACATTTATTTAAGTCCGTGCCGGTTTACATGCCCACTCCGTGCCTTCATGATCCTTCTTGCTTAATTCCTTAGATAAACATGCTAAAAGTCAACAAAAGTTGAGTGATATTCATAGGTTTAAGTTTAACAGTTGAACACAAGATAAAGTCATCAATTGCAAATCACATGCAATGAAACAAGTTGAAAATCATACTTCCATTTCCATATTCATTGTTCATTATCATTATTGCCTTAAGCTCATGAGACACAACGATTAACAGCCAATCATATAAAATAATATGACGCAAAATAATAGGCCCCCAAGATAGGTATTTGCCAATAACCTATGTCATCAAATAAAGTGGGTTTGGTGGTTTTCTCCAACAACCAAACAGGGATTGTTAGCCCCAAATAGATCTATCCACAGTTATTTACGTTCACCCTGTAAGTGATTGAGGTTCATGATCGAGGGACTTTTGGCAATAGCTACTTAAGCAATAAGAATGGCCAGCCGGTATAGCAATACCAAAATAAAAGACTTGTGTTCGGTTTTTAAGCATGTATCTCCCCACAAAATAGTATAAAAGTGGGCTATGAACTCACCTTAGTAGTACAGTAGATGTAGTAGTATCGTAAACTCAACGATGCTAGGCAACGGCTTCACACACAACCTAAAAGATATGGCAAGTTTTAGTTGATAGTCTAAGTCCGGTTTTATCGCGAATACTAGTCATTTAGTTATGAACAAAACTCGTGTTTGTTTAAATGCCTTAAGTTCAAAAACAAAGTTATATATAACTTGTGAGTACAATGATGATCGATGGAAATTCATCATAAATAAGTCATAGTTTGTAGACGATGAGTCACGATTGTAATTATAAAAGAAAAATAAATAATGTAACGTTATATCGTTAAAATTAATTATAGAACGCGAATTATATAACGTATATATATATATATAAGTTAAATTTATAAAAGTTTTACATTAAACATGTGTATTTATATATAAAACATGAATATTATTTTTATAAAATAAAATTACAGAAAATCCTTTAAGTTTCACCAATGTTACATTTTTAACCCTAAAGATATAAACTTTACACCGTTAGTCCAAAGTTAACTATTATTTCATTTTAAGTCCAAAAGTATCCATATTAACAATATTTATCCAAAAGTTTTAATATTTACAATTTCTAACTCATAAAAACAGTTTTGACAGTTTTGACCCAAAGTTTCCAAAGTTTACACTTTTAGTCCCTCGGTTAATAAAATTTGCAAAGTTAGTCCAACTTTCACCAAAGTTAAAGTTTAACATTTTTATTTTCTAAGTAAGCTCAAAATACTCAGATTAGCTTATTCCAATTGCTTATTTGCTTTAAATCTTTATTTTACACTAAATGGGCTTTAACGAGCCACTTTTAAAGCCCATTAACACTTGTCGATCCATTGGGCTTACGAAAGGGTAATGATTTGCACACTCAAGTTTTTGATTGGGACACTCCAACATATGCATTAAACAATTGTACAGTTTATATATTCTGCTTTAACTAGTTGTACCGTGAGTGTCCCAATAAAAAATTAGAGTGTGCCAATCATTTCCCCTTACGAAAGGTTTGGGCCCTGACTTGGGCTTATTTTATGGTCCTAAAAACATTTTAAAAGAGCTTGTATGACCAGCTTATCGAATAAGCTTACAAACAGTTTATTGGGCTTTAAGGCCCAATTGTTATTTATAAATAGTTTTTAAAACAGATTTTGGTCGATACAAAATGGGTCGGGCATAAGGCCTAAACGAGTTTATATGGTCGAATAAAATATGTTCCCTAGTTGTTTGCCAGGTTGTTAATGAGGTCGAACTATAAAATATATATGTCATGTGTCGAAATAATTATTTACGAGACCAAAGTAAATGGCTCAACTCGTTTCTGAAAATAGTTAAAGACTTAGAAAAATTCTAAGTGTTAGAGATTATTTCGAATGGGTCAAGGGACTTACTAAACGTGTCGTATACAATAAGTAAACGTTATTTTTAGGTTCGAAACTTTACCATTCTCGTTTGCTAGTATATTGAACATTCTAAATGTTGAATAAAATATGTTGGTCACGTTTTTATATTATGAAATAAAGAGGCAAGGTATACGTGCAAAATTAAGTATAACGAAAAGAAAAATAATAATAAAGGTTCTCCATGTTCTCACCTCACCTCTAGGGGTGGTGTAAACTTAATATATGGTTCGAATTGGTACTAATAGAGATTGTGGATCGACTTGTGGCCAAGTAGGGATGTAGGATGAGCAAAAACGACTCTTGAACTTGTTCCTAAGCCTTTGAATTTCTTGTCAACTTTCTGTCCCACTTCCTTGTATATCTCGACTAACAATTTAAGTGTTGGTTCGTTTGTGTGTGTTCTTGCAACTGAGCTTGCATGGGCAGTTATATAGATCTTTTTGGAGAGTGATGATAAGCACAAAGGGTCACAAGAGTTGTGTGTTGGCTCGAAACCAATGTGTGGCACCTCATTTGTAACCAATCGAACTAGGACAAGCAAGGGATGTGTAAGTGAGATTTATTGTACATTCCTGACATTCCTTTTGTGTTTTGAGTAGGATTCGTAGCTATTGGGGAGGCATGGGTGGTCAATAGTAAGTTGTGACACGTTTTTGGTTCTATTATACAAATGGTTTTGTGAGTTTACTTTGGTGCTTTCTGGGGCAGTAAACATGCGAGTGAGGTCACAATATTTATCATTCTCAATACTAAGCTAGGTGGTCAATCGAGTGGTAAAATAAAATGGCCATGTTATGTGTCGAAAATAAAAGAAAACGAGGTGGTTTGAGGCCTTGGTCGCGACTGGTAAGGAAACAAAAGAAAATAAAATAAAACAAACAAACACCCCGTTGGGCCTTGAGCCTGGTGGGCTGTTTTGTGTGATCTCGGCCCAAAAGAAGAAAAGAGAAGAAAAGAAATATACTAAGGGTCCGTTTGGCCTGCTGTTGGGTTTAACGTGGCCCAATAGGTCACGGGGGCCCACATAGCAAGTTTCGTGAGTCGGGTTACGGTCCTATAATATTAGTGAGCAATCTCGGGAATTTTCATAGGCTCGGGAAACATATAAATAGTATACGGTAATTAAACGAAACGTATATTATAAAATATAAACGTTTAAAAATATATTCGCGATACTAGACTATCATGGTTCGTGTGTAAGCATTGTTCCTAGGCAAATGGTCAATCACAAATATCGTAGTGATTTATATAACATGTCATATGTATAAAAAAAATTTGTCATCCGTAAAAAATGGTATTTAATCACGTAATACTCATTTATTCAATTTATTTATTTACTAATCGTATGGGAAAATTACGAGATGCTACAAATCTTCCCTCACCCTTAGACCTATTAGAGTAGTTTTTCAATCCTAACGACACTATTCACCTAGAGAACGATCAATCCCCCGATACTTGTCACTACACTATACTACATCGGTCAGGTACACTGCCTGGTGGGGATTGCAAGCCTCTTAAGATCCCTTGAGAGGTAAAACCTGTTGTAAGGTCGCAAAACCACGCATCAGTTCCCTTTAAGGGACCATCCAAACAAAAATTTTCCTGACGTGGTGAAAACTTTTCTGGTGCAGTTTTAGCTGATTGGGGGGAAAAATAGATGTTACACATTTGAATTCAAATATATTTTCTTAATAAAACATTTCTTTAAAAACACAAAAAATACTTTTGTGAAAATGTTTTGTCAAACTTAAAAATGTAAGTTTATAAGAAAATAAAACTTCTTTGATCACCAAACTAATGATGGTATAAAGTTTGTTCATACCTGAAGTGACGTTGTGGAAGCTTCGTGGAAGTAACGAGTTTTCTCGGTTAAAAACTTATTAACCGTAACTTTACATAACATGTCTTTATATTTTGTGATTATCAAAACACAAGAAGATCGAATAATGCGAATAACGTTTTTGACATTATTTGTATTAACAATCTCCCCCTTTTTGATGATTACAAAATATAAACTAATTTACATAAAATTATGCGTTGATAAATTTTTAATGAGTTTTCCCGTTACTTCTCCCCCTTTTTGTAAAATCAAAAAGGTGTCATTGTTGTTGAGGAGAGTAGACACGAACATCCTTGAGAAGGGCATTGTCATTGTTATTAAGTAGAGCATGAAGCAGATAGAACATAGCATGTAAAATTCTGAATTTTAGCACTACAGGAGGACGGTCCCGTAAACAGGGGGACGATCCCTTATTGATACAAGACCACCGTCTATTAAAGGACCGCCACCAGTAGGTTCTCTGGTTGGCAGATGTGTTATGATTCAAATGATTTCCCATTTTTAAGGTTGAGTAATTTTAGTCCATTTTCATGTTTGACTTTAACTAATATCACAACATTTTATCATAACATAACACATAAATATTCATTCATTAAAGCATAACACATAAACATGCAATATCATTCATACAAGAGCATCAATTGGCAATACATCATTAAAACAACACTAAGACATAATACTAATCCTTAACTAACATAACTAATCATCTCCCATTGCATGCTTGGTCCAAAACATAACATCCACTTGATTATTCATGAACTAGATATTTGAGAAACATCTAGTTTGATGGTGGAGTGGATGATGGTGAGGATGAAGGTGGAACCGAAGGAGTTGCTTGTGGAGGCATAGAAGCAAGAGGAGTTGGTTGCACACTTTGTTGAGCAATGAGATACTCAATGTGACCAAACATGATATGCAACTCATCTCGAAGAGAATGGATGAGATGAAAGTTGTGAAAACAACAAGCACACCCCACCGTGTGCTTGTTGACAAAGTAGTAGGGAAGTGAATTTCCAAAAGTTGGAGATGATGGTGGTGTGGAAGGAATGTTTTCCAATGGCCCATTTGGAGATGTGGTGGTATGATTTGGTGAGTTGTTTTGAGAGGGAAGTTGGTTTCTTGGTGACAATATGGAGTGAGTGGGAGATGGTGGTCGATTACTCACATATGGAGTGAAGGCTCCCGAACTTGATTCGGTAAGCAAAGGTGACAAATTTTTGATGAAAGATGAGAAAGGTGATGTGGTTGGCTTTGAGCTAGATGATGGCTTTGATGATGAGTGGGAAGTACCATTAGTGGATGGTGTTTTGAGTGGTGCACTTGGTGCTTGAGGTGATGTTAGTAGTGACTTAGGAGATGGAGTGGAATCATAGAGTGTGAGGTCAATGAAGGTTGTTTGAGGTCGAATGATTTTGAGTTTTGGTCTTTTGTTTGGAGGTTGAGTTTTGAGTTCTTTCTTTGTGGTTGACATGGTGGTGGAGGATGATGCCATTGTAGGTGATATGGAAGAGATAAATGGTGGTTGTGGTGAGGTTGAGGATGATGAATGAGGCTTAAATAATCAAGCTTGTTTATGGTTTGGGCAAAGCATGCATTAGGAGTTTTAAGCACATAAGAATGTTTAACTAAACAAGGTAAGGTGGTGATAATCATGCAATAGGTTAGGATTGCAGGAAAGAAGAAAACAGTGCAAAATCCGTGATCCCACAGGGACGGTCCGTTAAATCTCCAGACGGTCCCTTATCTCTTTGGGACCGTCGGGTCGATAAGGGACCGCCGGCAGTGAGTTTGCCGATTTTACCCAGTTTTTCATTTCTGCAGTCCTGTACACATTCAATTCATTTCAACCTTTCATAATTAAATTCACATAGGATGTTGATAAATAATTAAGCATCTTATAGTCTCTTCCATAACAGATACTTAATACTAGTTCATGAAATCGATAAACGTAGTGAATCCAAGTACGTTGAGTGAAGGAAATAATTTAAACATTTAGAGATTTCTACATTGTCAAAGCAATTAATATAAATTTCAACAAATACATAGTTGATGACTTCAATCCTCTTCCATGCGTCTCTTAAGATACTTCTTAATTTCCTCGTCCACTATATCATCGATTGGTAATCTTTAAGGATTTATAAACGATGATATTTGTTGTTTGGAGATGGGGGCCATGACTCGATCGTAAGATAGATAGAGAGGATTATGAAGATAGGGATAGGAATCCATAAAATAGTTGAAAAGACGAGTTAAAAGCATCCCGTAGGGCATCAACTTATCGTTGGAATCCTCGAGTTGCATAATTCGCTTAGCGAAAAAGTATTCAAGATTGTAAGGTGTCTTTGTAAGAATGCAGTAAAGCATGTGAGCAATTGATGCTGGTACATACTCACTTTCATTCATTAGACAAAATACATTCTCACGTAGAGTAATTGCCATTGCCTTAAGACAATGACGGAGCTTGGTGAAGAGAATTTTATTTGGATGAGTGGTGAAGGATGATTCACATAGGGACTTGATAATTTTGTCCTTGGGGGGAATGAGTCTCCGATAAGGACCATGTTCTTCCCGATTTTCGAGAAGAGAGTCAAGATCGGCTTCTTCCGAATAGGCACATTGCCCATGATACGGAAGTCTAAGAATTTGACCAAACTGTTTAAGAGATAAAGAAAATCCGTAGTTTCCTATGGTACACCAAAAGTGTATTGAGTAATCCTGACTACGTTTGATTTTGACTCCACTATAGAATTCTAATATGAATCTAGGACAAATGGTTTCATCGATGTTCAGAAGACAATCAAAACCTATGTAACGAAAGCATCTGTTAATTGATTCCTTATCTTCATATAGTGGACTTTTGAATCCCTCATGAATATGTCCCTTTTCAAGTTCTTTGAATAATGGTATGAATTTAGGATCGGAATGATGTTGTGATGAAAGTTTTGGGATGTAAACATGAGTTAGATAGTGATCATTATCGTAAGTGTGTGGCATGGTTAACCTATGAAACAAAAGAACAAATATTAGAAGTGATTTAGCATNCCTTATCTTCATATAGTGGACTTTTGAATCCCTCATGAATATGTCCCTTTTCAAGTTCTTTGAATAATGGTATGAATTTAGGATCGGAATGATGTTGTGATGAAAGTTTTGGGATGTAAACATGAGTTAGATAGTGATCATTATCGTAAGTGTGTGGCATGGTTAACCTATGAAACAAAAGAACAAATATTAGAAGTGATTTAGCATTGTTATAGCACCTAAGTTAGCTATTCCTTTTTATGAAAAACGTTTCAAATTTGGATTAACCATATGATAAAAACTATGATCTGATATGTGTAGCTAGGTTGTACCTAAATGAAATTATCGTTAAGTTAGCTAAAAAGTTGAGCTTGTTCCAAATATCCCCATATACCTTATTACACTTTATTTTTGAAATTTTCGCTTCAATTCGTTGCATGGTTGAGAAAACGTTTCTGACATGTATTAACAATGTATAACTACGTTTTTGTTACGTGAATAAACAAGATTAACAACATTAAATTCGAATTGGGGATGATTTCATTTTTGACCCATTTTCAAAATCTGCAAAATAAGTTAATTGATTGGTTAATTCGAGTGTTATTAGTACTACGTTGATTAGATTAGTCATCAATTGTTGTTAATTTAACAAAAAAAAATGAGAATCCCCAATTTTCAATTTTGTATTCATATGAACCCTAAATGTTCAATTCGAATTAATTAAATGAAATTGAATGGATTGACTTACAATGGAGTGATTAGCAAGTGTTGGTGATTGAGGATCTTGAAATTACAAGCCTTGAATTAATTTAATTTTGGGTGAGTGAGATTTTGGGGTTATGGTTCGAGTTTTCTTCGTTTCTGCAGCAAGGGGTGGTGTTTGGTTTTGTTTTTCATGTTCTATAGAAAAAAGACGGGTTGTAGGCTAAAATTGAAGGACGGTCCCTTATCGATATGGGACCGCCAAGAGATATGGGACCGCCGTCAGAAAGTTGTGAAATTTTGACGACTTTTGTTGTTTAAGTTAATGTGACACGTCTTTGGTTTCAAAATGATTTTAAAATATAACTTAGTGTATTTTAAGATAAGGAAAAGACTCAATACGCACGAGTAGGCTAGGGAATGGGCATGGAGTCGAATTGGGACAAACGAAAAGAAATAGACTCGATATGCTTGAATAAAGAGTGGATTTTGAGTCGAGACAGAAGAATAGAAAGGAAGCAAAACGTTCAATGGGATTCAAGGACGAGAGTTGCATCGGAGAAGCTAGAAGTCAATCATGTAAATTACAAGAAGAGTCATAGACGAGAACTAGAGAGCAAACAAAGATTGAAGCAAGTGTGCATCGTCTGTAGTGATTGATTGATGAGAAATAAGTTATAAATAATGGTTGTGGTAAGACCATTATTTTTCCAAATAATTTGTTTGAATCCAAAGATGGGTAAGCATTTAGACTAAGCGTCTAAAGAATAAAGATCATATAGCACATAAGAGCATATAGACATTATCTAGCATGCAAGCAAGTAACGACAAATCACATAGTCATGTAAGCATATAGCAAGAATTCATTAAACGACTATGATAAGCATGAGTGTAAGAAAACTTACCTTGGCCTTTAGCTATCCTTAATGACACATACCATAACATGTGTCGTGTATGTGATAGAAGACATGATGAAACTCACTTGTCGAATCGTCCTTAAGTGTAGTTACCCAATCTAGCC
>LBNU01001161.1:0-19779 GCA_014162995.1 Artemisia annua | reverse complement strand
TAGCGAGTATGAGAAGTACATAGCGAGTATGGGTCCCTTTATTCCTAGCGAGTATTGTTTTTCACTTTAGTCTTTTGTTTCTTCTTTATTTCTTTTCAAGTTTTATTTTTATTTCAAGCCGAGTTAGGCTTTTGTTTTCCCTCATCGTTTATCGAGTGAGGTTTTCTTTTTCCTAAATCTAAACGTTATGCTGTCGAAATTTTTTAAAATCTTTTTAGTGTCCTTTCTTATTAAAGTCTTACGTCTTTTCATTTTTAGTCTTACCTTTTATTTACGTTAAATGTTTTTACAAGTTTTTAATTACTTTATCACTTTACGTTTTCAATATGAGTCTCGAGTAGTTTTTAATCGTGTTTTGCTTAGTGGTTCGAGTTTGTGAGTTAAGTGAGAGCGTTAAACGTTTGTGTTAAATAATCGAAAGATTATTTAGATGTGTGATTTGATTACTCAAAGGACAAAAACCTTTGAACGATTAATTCATTCGTTTAGAGTTGTTATCTTCTCAAAAGATTAATCAAAAACTAATCTCGAGAAAGGAAAATAACTCGTCACAAACTTTTACCTCGAGCTTAACAAACTTATTCGAGTCACTTTGCAAACACATTGTCTTTTAAATTCATTTACCGCTTTCATTACTTATCGCTTTTAGTTACCGCTTTCCTTAGTCACTTTATTACATGCTGCTTTACTTGTTTACTTATTTCATGTCGTTTTACCGCTTTACTTTATTTTAAATTGCATTCTAATTTGTCTTTGTAGTATAAACAAAACCCAGATCTTCTTTAAAACCTTATTCACCACACATAGCTTACGGTCTTGAGTGACGAGATCAGTTCAACCCTCGTTGGGACAACGATCCGTGGTTCAAAGCTTCACCGCTTGAAAAACGACGATCAATTTTTGGCGCCGCTGCCGGGGAGCGGTTGATAAGATTGAGTTATTCGATCGTTAGAGTAATGTGTTTTGGAGACCCTTCTTTTGAGAAGTTTAAGCTTTTGTAAATATTTTCAAAATATAAAAACACAAAAAGATTTTCTCTTCAAACTTGTTTTCACTTTTGATTTCACTTTTCTAAATTCAAAAATCCAAAAAGATTTNCGAAAGATTATTTAGATGTGTGATTTGATTACTCAAAGGACAAAAACCTTTGAACGATTAATTCATTCGTTTAGAGTTGTTATCTTCTCAAAAGATTAATCAAAAACTAATCTCGAGAAAGGAAAATAACTCTTCACAAACTTTTACCTCGAGCTTAACAAACTTATTCGAGTCGCTTTGCAAACACATTGTCTTTTAAATTCATTTACCGCTTTCATTACTTATCGCTTTTAGTTACCGCTTTCCTTAGTCACTTTATTACATGCTGCTTTACTTGTTTACTTATTTCATGTCGTTTTACCGCTTTACTTTATTTTAAATTGCATTCTAATTTGTCGTTGTAGTATAAACAAAACCCAGATCTTCTTTAAAACCTTATTCACCACACATAGCTCACGGTCTTGAGTGACGAGATCAGTTCAACCCTCGTTGGGACAACGATCCGTGGTTCAAAGCTTCACCGCTTGAAAAACGACGATCACCTTGCTAGCTATCCAATTCTACCTACTGAATTGTCACATCCTTGTTTTAATTCAAGCGTTGTATTCCTTAATACCGGTCGTGAGGTGTGCTACCTTCCCCAACTCTATGAATATCTATTTCTCCTATGACCGCACGTTAAGCACCCTATCATAGAATCACTAACATCAATTCATGCATTAAATACAATGAGAAAAACCATACTGCACATATGATTACGTTTTTTAAGACGTTCAAGCTAGTTATACAAAGGAGATCAGCCAGTTTTCTTAACCTAACGTGAAGCAATCAATTAAACAAGAGACAGAAGGAAGCAAGAATTATAAACTAAATCAATTAGACTTATTGAATTTGTCATGAAAACAATAAGACCCAATTAATTATAAACAAGTTTCATACAATCATAGGTAAACACTAGGTGAATTAGCATATTATAATCAATGAAGAGCAAGCAACAATAATGATAATTAAAGACATAACATAAGATTGAATCAATAAAAAAACCATTACAAGATGTTTATGGAGTGATTAAGATCCTCTATGTTGCTGGAAAAACACCTACCTAAACCCTAGAATTGGACTTAGGGTTTAGGGCTTGCAAAAAGTGAAGTTATGAGGTTATATTTATATGTAGTTTTTCTATCGGCAAGGTGTGACGGCGTCAGCCGAAAAAGTGACGGCGTCATGATCATTTTTTCACCAAATTGTAGATCTTTTCGTCCTCTTCGTATGGGCTTTTGAATAACCTAAATCCGAGTTCGTATGCAAAAGATATGGCCAAAACAGTATCAGCTACCGTGCGCGCATGTTGTGATAGTCTTGATCAACTTGTGACGGCGTAACTTGCAGGTTGTGACGCCGTCAACCTTCAACTTTGTACGTGACTCCTTCCTCCAAAATACACCTGACGCCGTCAGGTGTAATTTCTTTAAAGTTTTCTGAAGCGACGTTTGTTAATTTTCCACAACATGAATAACAAGTGACGGCGTCACGTTGTAGCATGTGACGCTGTCAGACCTCCTTTTGACGGGCTTTCGCAACTTCATCGTTTTCTTCACTTTTTCGTCCAAATACGTCCAAAAAGCGCCGAATTCCAGATTTCTCATCCCAAGTACCTAAACTAAAATATAAAAAGAAACGATTTGAGGCAATATTTGATCATATAATCACGAATTTAGGCTTAAATGACCCCTTAAAAAGGTATCAAATATCCCTACACTTGGGATTTGCTTGTCCTTAAGCAAATGAGCTTTTTATCTAATCAATTTACAAGTTAGGGGTCATTTAACAGTAACATAAAAGTAATTACAACATACAATCATTCTATCTTAGTCAAAACAAGCACGGAAATTATACACTAGCACCTCACAATAAGTGTTTGGATTCTCACACCTCTCGGGTGTTATAAAGTTATATATCACATATGGAAACGGGAAAAATAACACTCACTACATGTCATAGCACATAGATTACCATAGGTTTGGGAAAGGATCAAACCTCCACCACTTTGGCGTAAGCAGCTAGGATGAACTATCAAAGAGGTCTTTTAAAGGGTTATAATGTTAGGTGTAAGGGTATGGAAAACACGGTTTGTTGAATAAAATGATTTTTTACTGGTGGCAAGTTAATTGTCTTGGTCAATTACATGTACAAAGAGGCGTTGCTAAGCCAAGACTCGACTCAACTTAAACTAACTACAACTCTTTTTGGTATTTTTCAAGACACTATTTTGACTTAAACATAAATGGGTGGTAGCCCGTATGTTTTTTTCACTTTTCTTTTTCTATTTTTTTTTTTCATTTTTTCAATTTTTTTCATATATTCTTACTCTACCATCCAAAATAATATATCAAAGGGAGCTCGTTTCCTCCCTACACTTGAACTTTTACATAATTTAAACTAAAGACTCGAATCCAGAAAACTAAAACAATTGGAGTACTTTTAAACGCTAACGTATATAAGGGTTAATAATTTTCCCTTTCACTTTGTAACGACTAATACTTTTACCCATGAGTCACAATCATCCCAAAACTATATGTACAAGATATGACTCGACTTAGCAACTATGTAATCAATTAGACAATTAACAAAGGGTTTGAACATGTAAGTTGTAACAATAATGCACTAGAGATGAGTGCATACAAGATAGGATAAGGCGATTTGGGTGTACATTTGGGGGTGGATTGTAACAAATTCTTCCTTTAAGTGATATCCTTAAAGTTAGAAATGAAAAAGATAGGTTCTGAGGGGGTGTACTAGGGGTATCGTGAACTAAAAATGAGTACATCGCAAGGGTGTGGGAAAATTACTTGACCAATGGAGTCAATGTAATTATAATATATGTTTAAAACAAGGGTTATCATAATGCCTCTTATCATATAGCAAATCCTAACTACACGAATGTAGTCTCACTAGCAATCTCGGGATGCATCACAAACGCAAGTTCTAGAATCTAAATACTACCGGTACACTCATAAGCATCAAAGATGAATGCTTTTTCCTAATGATCTAAATGCGAACCTCACATATTTGGGGTGAAAATTTTTGAGTTGTACGGTTTTTGTGCTAGTAATATAATTCCTATACATGAGACGCTTATTAAAATTAAAATTTCACTCATATATGTTGCAAAAAAATTTAAATTAGGTGCCAAAATTTCCGTAACAAGTATTTCTCTTAGTTTTATTACATATTTAATTTAAAACAAACAAAAATCAAGTGGAGTTATAGTTTTTTAGGTATCCCAATTTACCCTGCCCACACTTAAACTGAACATTGTCCCCAATGTTCCTAAAATGTATAAAAGTAAAGATAAAATAGAATGATAGAAACTAATACTCCCCTGATTTGCTCGGCATGGACGATGAACGAAGATACAAGGTTAAATCTTCATCCAAGAATCGCCAAAAGACCATCCTCATTCAATCCAATCCTGCAAAGAAAGACAAAACAATGTACCAAAGTATCAAACCGAACAAAGAAAAATCACAACTAGAAGTAATTCCAAACTTAGAAATAAAAACAAAACAAAACAATTAAAGGATAAGATACTTGTGGTATGAATTACAAATAAAATGCAGGAAAATTAGACATTTAAGAAATTCTAGAAATATTTCAAAAGTTAATTTTCAGCATTTAACAAAAATCAGGAAAAACAGTGCTACAGTAGCTGACGCCGTCAGGGTAGACCTTATAGTATTTTTACGTTTTGTTTTCTGAAAAATTTTACTGGAAAAACCTGTTTTCTAAAGTCTATTTTCCAGCAAAAACTCATAAAACGTATCCACAAGTATTGACACACAAACAAGAGAGAATATATGCTAATCATGAATTGTGAATTTTTCATGTTCGAATTTTGTTCATTTAACAAAATATAAACTTCCCTACACTTGTCTTTTTGTAAAATACCTTTATATGCGATTAAGACGAGGTTAAAAAAAGTATTTTCACAAATTATACGAAACATGAAAATTAAACAATTATGATTAAGCATATATGACACAAACAAACAAATAAAGTAAAAATATCAAACAATTAAAAACATGGGTTGCCTCCCAAGAAGCGCTTGTTTTTGTTTGAGTCACGAGCCTGACTCTACCCTTATTTAACGGATATAAGGGAGGTTTTCCCTACACTTAAGATTAAGTGCGGGTGATAGTAGCGATAGACATCATTAGGGTGAAAATATGCCACGTGAGGTGAAGGGGGTGTGTGAATGGCTTCCTTCATCCTAAAACTACCCAGTCTATATGGGTTGATGGGCGGGTCGATTCCTCTTTTGTCTCCTAGATCTATATCTAAGGATGGAAAATTGAGTAAAGATTGAGGTTGAGGTTCCGATTCATCAACACTAGGAACTTCCCTAGAACTAAGAGTAAGGTTGTGACTGCAAGTATTCAAACCTATATCCTCTAGTTGTGTTTACTTCAAAATTTCTACCTCCATCGGGATTTCTAAAGTCTCTTCTACTTCTTTCGGGTAAGTCATGGGCAGTGTGTATGCCTCAAACGATGGTAGGACTAGTGGGGTATTTAGTGGGCTTGTCTTATTTACCTCATCCTTCCTCGTATCTAGATCACCTATATCCTCATCATGTGTTTTAGTAGAATCTAACCCAAACATGTTCCTAAGTATCTCAAATCCTTCTCTAGCCATCTCAAATTCTAAGTCCGATTCATAAGAATCTTCCTCAATAACTTGATTTCTATGTTTAATTTGCCTAAAGGATTCATCATGTGTTCCTTAAGATTCAAAGTCATTGATCTTAAAACCTAGGTCTTTTTGCTCAATGTGCTCATGTTCGGCTAAATCCTCCTTAATTGGTTCCTTAGGTAGTGATAAAAGCAAACTGAGTGCTTCACATGATTTATAGGTGTCTCTAAATGAGGTATTTTGAAATCCAATACGTTTTAGCCACTCAATCCTACATTGTAATCTTGGAAGTCTAAGTGAAGTATCCATTAGAACCAAATTACAAACAAAAGCACAAAGAAGAAATAGACTACAAGAAAGCTACAAAATAAAAATAAAAATCTCACTTGATAGGAATCCATAGATTAGCAAACAAACGAAAAAGATCAACCCTCAGACTTCAGTCTCCTAGCCGGAGGGACAATGGCAGTCAAAAAGCTTCATTTAGGAACAGGATCCTCTGACGCATCAAAATGGAGACATGTATCAAAAATTATGGAAGCATCCTTGGCGGATATCCTCGTAATAACACCACATAGCGACAAGAAAAAGAAAAAAAAAACAAAAACCTACAAAACAAAGAGGACAAAAAAAGCAAAGAAAAATCACCTATAACATGTGTCTTGCCCCTACCAGAATGTCTGTCACTCCCTTTTAACCACCAGACCGGTAAGAACCAACTCTCACTAGCACACTATTATCATCATCTGAAAGAATGATTGTAGGGTACACAACTTCTAAAGGGGTATAATAAACCTCAACATCTAAAGAATCACCATCATCTCTATCTTTGTTTAGTTCAGAGACCTAACCAGTTTTAGAAGCGCCTATAGGCGAGAACCTAGTTTTATCCTCCTATCTGCTAAAGAAACTAGGACCTCATCAATCTCTTTAGGATTATCTTGAACGAGGGAAAACCCATAGGTACATTCAACTATTGGCAAATGAACTCAAGGATTAACATCACCTGGACGAGTAGATACACTACCAACTTAGGGTCGATAGAACTACCATAATGAAAAATATCACCAGCTGATAAACTTTCTCCAGGATTCTACACGGCAAAAACATTAATTGGGGCTACATTACCAAAAGAAGAGAACCCATATTGATTGGCACCTGACAATCAAGGCAAAGTCTATACCATAAAAACTTTAACATTCAAAGAATGGTTTTGTCATCAAAAAACGGTGAGATTAAAGTCGTAAAGATCAAAACGAACCATAAATAAAGAGACGACAAATAAAAAAAACTAGCAACCATCCTACGAAGTCTGAAAATAATCCTTCGAAATCCAAAGAACCCTCTGCATCAAAGAAAGGACTATTGTAATTCATCTCCTTCGAAGTAACAAGAAAACTTCAAAGCAAAAAAGAAAAATGAGAGAAAAATACGAAGAAGTTAAATATCCTTGCTTAAGTACAAAACCACTAGAATACGTTGCCCAATGTTTACGGGAAGACGTAGCGCGCAGATAAATCCGCAACGCCTACAAAAATGCAAAGGCGGTTGAAAAGACTGGCACGTGGTTACAAGGCAAGATACGCACCCCCACGATCCAAAATCATTACCTCGGAGGACAAAAAAAAGAAAGAGAAGGTTGACGGCCGAAAAACAACTATATAATCAAATTCAACATTTAATATACCTGACGCCAGGACAACATCCACAATGAAAATCCTACAAAAGGCTCCCAAGCTATGCTTTCAGGAAAAACCATAGCCTGGAAAACGTAAAACAAGTCAAAGAATTAAAATGAATTATAATAACAAGAGTTCATCATCGCATTTCCCTGAAAGAGTCAAATAAACTAATGGACTGGTGGGACATGATAGCGTATAGGACCTTCAACCTAATAGACTAAGGTCCACACACTCGAATTAAGCCCAACAGCGGCTACAACTTATCATATAATGCCTGGGAATCGAACTCCCAGGCTGGGCTCATGCGCCTATCAAGTATTTTCAGGAAACGACAGTACTGGGAGCCTTTTCCAGAACCGTTGCAACCATCAAACACGTGCTACTACTTCATTCGCTATGAGGTGGTGCTACAATTGTACATGGATCATTCCATGCATCTAGTGATATTAAATGAGGCATACCACATGTCATCCCTTGTCTCCTCCGTTGGATGTCTATCACGTAGACCATCCTAGAAGCTCGGATGGACTCCCAGGCAGGACACGAAACCCTAAGGCTATCCCTATAAATAGAATGTTCATTCTCACGAATGAACCAACTTAGCTTCAACACACACTCACCGAGTGTATTCACACAATTCACTCCGGCTACTCCAAAAGTGTTACCCCAGCTCGTGACTACGATCACACCAAAGGTTACTTACTGAATGTGGGAAACCAAACCGGATAGCCACCACAAACCTCTAATAAGTACCTTACGTAAACAAATAATAATAATAATAATAATAATAATAATAATAATAATAATAATAATAATAATAATAATAATAATAATAATAATAATAATAATAATAATAATAATAATAATAATCTGGTATTGTGACTTCTGGGCCTTCTTTTGATGATGCTTTATGTACTTTTAATACGAAAATGGATATGGACCTTTTGAGTAACCTAAGTGATATCGCTGCCCCCAAACTCATGAAGAAATTGGCAGATATACATTTCGCACGGGTTACCCAAACAGTTGAATCCACCTTTCGCCTATCTTCTCGACAGATGGCGCTATGGAATTCGCAAAAGCAGGACTATACTTCAGATTGGCTTAGAGTGGTTCCAATATCTGGATTAGGACAGACTATGAACGTCAGGACTTACCGATGTGTGTTGTGCTATCGGTTAGGTGTTCCATTATTTTTTGTTCAGATGTTGTGTTCAGCTTGTTCCAAGGTCTTTACTGGGGATATATATGGGGACCATGTTGTATCGTGTGCGGGTATTATTGGTATTAAACATCGGCATAATGTGGTGCGTGATGTTCATGTGGACATATGCTCTCGGTCGGGGATTTCGGCACGTAAGGAGGTTGATATTGGGCTTATTGGGGAAAGGGACAAACCCTTACGTCCAGCTGATATGTTACTTTACTCATGGGACAGTGGGCTTGATGTATGTGTCGATCTGACAGGGTCATCGCCCTTGACGCAAACTGGCATGGTTGATTTTGTGCCTGGTCGTGCGGTGATTGAAGCCGCACAACGTAAACGCGTCAAGTACGAGGCTAAATGCGCGGATATGGGATATGGGTTTCTCCCCTTTTCATTCTCTTCTTTTGGAGAACTTGAGAAGGATGCGGTGGCCTTACTGAAGCGTATCCGAAGATTCTCGGTGACTCAAGACATTGGAGCACGTGCTGCTGCTCATATTTTTAGTAGGATTAGTTTCACTATAGCTAGAGGAGTGGGGGCTCAGATTGTTTCTCGGCTCCCCACTAATTTCTTGTAAATCCTATGAGTTTCTAATAAAGTGATGATTATATAAAATAATAATAATAATAATAATAATAATAATAATAATAATAATAATAATAATAATAATAATAATAATAATAAGTTTCTAGAGGAGTGGGGGCTCAGATCGTATCCCGGGTCCACACTAATTTTTTGTAAATCCTATAAGTTTCTAATAAAAGTGACGTTTATAATAATAATAATAATAATAATAATAATAATAATAATAATAATAATAATAATAATAATAATAATAATAATAATAATAATAATAATAATAATAATAATAATAATAATAATAAACGTTAGACATTATGTATCCCTGAGGGCTGAGGATTCAAATATTTTCTCTCGAGTTAGATCCACATTAGAAGATAACAGGAGAAATAATTGCACCGTTCGTCCTCAAAGATGTATGGTGGCTAACTTTTATTAACGGATGAAAGCAAATGTGCCAACATCGACAAAAGATATATGGTGTTCAATGGCAAACCACAATAATGTATTTTAGACTTTAAACGCAATATAATTATAAAAGTTTGTTTGTGAGTGGATGAATATCTTTGAGATTTCCTGATTTAAAAAAGACAAGGATTTGGTGATTTAAATTTTAAGCAACATGACTCGTTTCAATTAGAAATTAAATAATTTAAAATTTTTATAATTTAAGGGAGAATTGCATATATACCTACTAAAACTCAAAAACTTGCATATTTCTTCAAAATACAATTTTTCAATGCATGAAGTATAATGCAAGTTAAGCATGTTTTGGGTATATATGCAAATATGCAATTGCCCCATAATTTAATAGGGTCATGACAAAAGCTTTTCCAGAAAAGCTAAAAGCATCCAAGCACAATCTTCTTCCAGTTCAAGCTAGGGAAATGGTTATATGACAAAAGTTGTTTGAGATTCGACTTTTTCTCTCACTAGGAGAAGTGCCAAATGTGTATATAGTATTAGTGAGTTTGTTAGTACATCTTTCTAATAAATTATAGTTTATTCATTAGATGAGATCAGAAATACAAATAAAGATAAGTAGGTGTCCTTCAACGACTTCACAAATTAAAGTGGATAGAGTGATTGTTGAACTCCTAAGTAGTTCCCAACCTTTGTGATGTATATACAGTTCCATTGAGTAGATCTTTTCATTTCTATTCAGCATGAAATTGATATAGAAAGAAAGATCAGAATAACAAGTTGTATACAAAAAGTTCACTGACGTCATCACTCTAGAACGTTTCCGGTAAGTCCCGATAGTTCAATAATTTAAACTTTTAAAATTGTATCTACCTCATTATTCAATATTCAATGTCTAAATCAAAATGAAAAATGAAATGAATGGCTATTTGCTTATGTTCGCATCATATATAGTGTCTAAAAGATTTCGTGCACAAATTTTATGTCTTGACACATCATCACTTTACGATTTCCTAATAGTTGTTGATATCAAATTATTTTATTATCGGATGTATAAGGCGATGGAAAACTAAATACATAAGAGTAAATCATATATATTATTTTTCTTGTATATTTAAGAGAACATCAAAAGCATAAAACATGTTTAAGGTAAATCATAATTGCTATTTTTCTTGTATATTTAAAAGAACCTCAAAAGCGTGAAACATGTTTAAGAAGACAACAACTCAAAATTATAGAATCCAAAGACAAAATTGGTAAACTTTCTACCAAGACTTGTTAAAAGTGTGATGAATGGCAACACATATTATGTTTTAATAGGTCCCTAATTGGTAAACAATATAAATTTCATGTATTGATATCGTAATATTGAACAAGTGATAATCTAGCAAAATTGGTAAACCTTCTGCCAAGACTTGTTAAGTTTAATTCACACAAACCTTTTTATTCCTACGTTGATGAAGGACATGATCCGTAAGCCATATGGACCCAACTCAACTCACCTTCTTGCAAGTTGCACTGAAGGATTAGTAATCCAAATAAAGGGTGTAAGCGAGTCAGTCGCTTGACTTACTAAGGATTAGCTGAATAAAGTTATAAATGTGCCTAGCTAAACGATCCAGACTTGCCCTGGGGCTCATTTAAACTCGACCCCCCAATTTCATATCAAAAAGCTCGATTCGAGACACCATACATCCTTGAGGACGATGAAGTTAATATTGAGACAACTAAGAAGACGCTAGTGTAGGAAAAACAAGACACATCAACTTCCCTTGATCATAGCAACTAGAAATACCCTTGATGTTCCTATTATTCTCAAACCATGGAATTTGAACACAAATCTACTTAAAGAGGATTTGACTAACATCCCGGTGTGGGTCAAGTTCCATGATGTTCCCCTTGCTATGTTTTCTGATGATGGCCTCAGTCTTCTAGCCACACTGATTGGCACGCCCAAAAGGTTAGATGCTTTTACAAGCCAAATGTGCAAGGAATCGTGGGGCCGTAGTAGTTTTGCTAGATGCATGATAGAAGTGAAGTCGGATGAGGTGTTGCGGGATAGCCTCACTGTTGAGATACCATTACTTGATGGTTCGGGTTCGACTATTGAGAAGATTCGGGTTGAGTACGAATGGAAACCACCTCGGTGTGATAACTGTAAGATCTTTGGTCATACTCTGAGTGATTGTCCTAAAGTCGTTGCACCTCCAGTTCAATCTACTAAGTCTGTTAATGATGGTTTCATGACTGTCAATAATAGAAAGAAAGGTAAGCAAGGTGGTTCTACAACTCAGGGTAATAGAGGGTTTACTAAACCAGTTGTGGGTAAGCAGTTTCAGTATCAACCCAAGAAGACTCCAACTGAACCTAAGAAGGTGGATGGCACTAAGAAGAGGACTTCTGATGTGCCTAGTACGAGTGGCACGAAGATTTCTACATCTAATCAGTTTGATGCCCTTAATATTGATGATGCGGATGCTTTTGGTACTCCGTCTAATGATAACAACAAGGATGTGGATGCTGGTAGTTCAATGGAAGTTAATGCGGATAAGTCTAGTAAGACAGCTAGTACAATTGAAGTTAATAAGGATGAGTCTAATAAGACAGGTAATACTATGGAAGTTAATGAGGAAGAGTTGAGTAAGGGTTCTACTCCTATTGTTGAAAAAATTGGAAAGCTTGAAAAGTTACTTATTGATGGTAGAGCAACTCTTGTGGATGATAATGGTCATCCTATCCCGTCGACCTCTGCCACTAAGAGGGGAAACCCATTTTCAAAGGTGGGAAAAATTGTGGTGTCTGATTCTGAAGACGAGGTTGCCAACCCATTTGATGAGTCTGCTAATCTTTTTGGTGGGGGGCAAGAGTTTGAACAAGAGTATGATGACTATGATGATTATGCGAACCAGGTGTATGATCTTCCCGGTAATTTGGATGCTTTTAATGCCATGTATGGTACCAAGCTTCAAGGCCCTAGGAAGTAATTCATTTCGTTGTTCTTGTTATCATTGAGTTGTGGTTTGATTTCTAGTTTTTAGAAATTAGGAAGTATCTTGTTATGTAAGCTTTTCGCCTATGTAACGGGCTGAGATGTGGGACTTCACCCATATCCATTGTACTTAAAAGTTTTTTGGTTAATATATTTACCAGGGTGCAGGATTACTCCCCTTTACCCAAAAAAAACAAACTAAGCACTCCTTATTGCACGAGACACTAATCAAAATATTTTGTTATTGAACTTCACAAAAACTATTTTTAGTGTCGGAGATGAATGATTGGAGGAGTTATCAGCACTATTTAAATCTCTTTGAAACCGGCTATATAATTAAGAATATCAACTCTAAACTATCGACATGCTAAAAAGGAGGGTAAAAAAGACATTCAAGTAGACGCAAGTTTAACAATTTTCCCAGGTTACGGACGCCTTACCACATTTAGTGTTTGCCAAACAAAAGATAGAATTTGAATCTTGAGAAAATCTCATCTATCCATGACAATTTGTTGGAGAAAACCTTCAGATTCTTCGCATCCACACCATGAGAAACAATTTGGTGAGGCAAGATCGTTTTTAATTCTTCTACACACTTAATTAAGAATAAAATCGCTCATATCTATATGTATCCTACCCACATTGAAGCTCAAGCCCCACCAAGTGAAAACCTTGTGCCTCTAAGATGCTATCGAAGAACACGAAGCAAGTATATGATCAATTTACAGTTTCTGCACCACTAGCACAAACATGGCAATCAACTGAATGGATATCAACACTGCTTTTGTCCAACTCCATTCTCTTGAGGATCCAATATCTTGCTAACTGCGAGTTAAATCTTTCTGATTTAATTTTCTTTCATATTTTGTTTCACTTAGGTTAATTATCCGTTTTAATTAAAAGAAAATATTTAGTTTTGATTTTACGTAATAATTAATATTAGCATAACAAAGGGCTACTAATTTTTCTATGGTTTAGGGAATAAAATATCCACATTTTATCGTCATTTTCCGCCTCATTTTCAAACTATAGAGCGTTCCATTTTCTGTTATAAACATTTAATTTTTTTCCAAATATGCACACAATAACTATCAACATACGGTTTTTGTATACTACCTATTTACCATTCACGTTATTTTTATCTTGTGTGGCATCCACTCAGCCACAAAAAGCATTTCTCATAGTCGATTATAGCCAGAAATGTTAGTATTCACAACATACGCTTTTTGTTTTTTTAGCTATGTTTGTAGTAAGAGCAATGTTAGACTAGTGACAGTGGTGACCCATATTGCATCATCTTTCCGGCTGCTATCTCAGCTTTCTCTCTCTTCAACTCATATTCACCTCTCTCTTCACAGTAGTGACCCATATTTAATAAAATAATATATAAAATCCAAAATAATAAAAAAAAAAAATAATAAAAAAAAAATATAAACATAATATCAAAAAGAAAACCATTTTTAACACAAACTTTCTAACATTTTTATTAATACAACCGTAAACATTACATAAAATCGAAACGGATTACGGGAATTAAACATTACAATACTAAATTAAAAACTTAAACAACTAAAATTAAACATCGATACGTATATTATATTTTTTTAATCCAAATATATTAAACAACAAATATTAATACATAATTTTCTACACTCTCTTTTCCTTAATGCACTACTACAATCGACGCCACTCCCGTCAGACATTTTCGGGGCCATCTCCCGTCGTACATGTCGACGGCGTATATATATCCCAGCTCGACATGACGGACGGCCTACCTCTTTGGTCGGCTGGCTGCTCCACTCAGGGAACGACTATCCCGTCGACAAACCCCGCTCGACTTACGGTTGGGACCCACTTTTTTCGGTCAACAAATTTTTACGGAGTTATTTATCCCGGTCGACAAATGTCGACGGGACAATACGTTAATTAACAAAATAATTAATCTTAGATTAATTTCTTTTTGTAATTATGCCGTCGACATGTCGACGGTAGTTTATTTTATTTATTCCATTATATTGGTATTATTGCCGTCGACATGTTTTGACGGTATAATACCCAAATATTAAAAATATTAAATTAATGCAAAATGGTACCCGTCGACATGTCGCCGGGATAAATATTTTAACTACATAAAACGTTATTAATTACATTTCCCGTCGGACAAGTCGACGGTACCATATTTTAATTTGAAATAATGGCTCTTCTTCCCGTCGACATGTCGACGGGAGTATCGATGATAAATATCAGCCAGGGAACTGGCCCAGCAGCAATTTTCCAGATTTTTTTCCGGAAAATTTTCCGGGGGAAAAAATCTACCAAAACCTGTAACAAACCTTATAACAACACTGCAAATTTATCCACCATTTTCAACTCTTACAAAACACAAAACACATATATCTCGACATCGGCTAAACACTTGCAAATTGAAGCCCAAAACACCCTCAAAATGTATTAAAAACATATAAAATCTACAAAACCGGGGGGGTTGTGGGGTAATATCTAAACCTAGCTACATATCAAACAAATGTTCCAATATCCGCGACGCTTCAAGTCGGGCCAAAAGGCCTAAACTACAGGGATGCTAACAAAGAGTCGCCCAAAACATTGTTTCCAAACATATATACAACACAGTATCCCAAAAATACCTCTACTCCTCCATATCATCATGATCACCATCACCATTCATCATCGAACCACCCATCCCATCCCAATCATCATCCATCGCCATGGCCACTCCCTCCAGCACCAGACCCACTGCCGCCACGGTGCACAGATTTCCCGCATTGAGTGAGATACTGTGCCATAGTGGGTTGGCCGACATAAAACCTTGCATCAAGTCTTAGCTGCTTCTGCATCGCCTTCCGTTCTTTTTTGTCGACTTTCGATCTGCTTCTTGGCGTGGCAAGCTCAGCCTTGAAGGTCGTCGATTCTGAAAACAAAATAACAAAAATTTAAAACAGTTATTTCAATAGTTAATTAGTCATCATGTTCGAGTAATCTATAATTTAACATAACGTATAGCAAAGTACCAAGTTAAATAATCGTATAGGAAATACATGTACAAGTGTAAATACCTGGAGCTGGACTGGGAGCGAGCCTTGTTTTCTGGAGGATCCGGTAACTCTGTCCCTGTTCATTCCTTTGGTGAACGACTTCCATTCTATATCTCGTCCCATGTGGCCACGCTGGTCCTCTCTTGAGAACCTTTTGGCAAGAATCTGTCCTCTCTGTGTGTACGCCCATCTCTCTCCTCCTCTCTCTCTCTTATTGTATCAGCTCCTTTCTCTCGTAGCCTACCATCTTCCTTTCTTCTATTTTAGTATATAAGAAAATTAGAAAATTACTATTTAAGTCGGGTTTAATTACTAATATGTTCAAATTAAATCATTAAAGAAAAATTTAAAGAAAAATTAAAGAAAAAAAAAACGGCATACTTACCATAATTAACCCGAGCCTCCTCCTGCATCCAGTTTCCCAAGCTTGTCGCAATGGGTATCGTAAAAACTAGCTCTGTATGAGGAGACGGGTACCTGCTTCTCCGGGTTGTTCTGGAAACTGTATATACACATGCATTATAATATGAAACAAATTTTAAAATGACAAATCAAACGCTACATATTATTTTAATTTAAACTTTAAATACTTTTATAAAATTAAAATAATTACTTTTATATAATTAAAATATTTTAACTTAATATATAATTAAATCTAGATAACTTTTATAAAATTAAATACTTTCATAAATTTAAAATGTGTCTGTACATAGTCGTGAACGGATGGCCAAGCTTAATGACTTGGAACGGGCGGCTTAACACTTTATTTTCTTTGCGGTTCTCCTTGTTCACCCAGCTCGGCAGGTTTTCCTTCCTTCATTGTAAAACCGTATATGGCTCTCACCCACACGGGAGGCTCGACATTAGGGAGGAGGGGTTTTCTTTCGTATCTCCTCCACAGCCCGGGAGGACCCACCCCTGAAGCGTAAAGTACCCTTGCCTTCGCTTCATTGTGCTTGCTTGTCGAGTAGACCTTGGCAATATACACTGGTCGATGCCCTTACCTTGGATGGTTTTCCACTGCGGCTTGCGCATGTGGGGAGTCAAGTCGAAGAATTCCTGCATCAAATATAGTTAATATTAACATAAAGATAAAAATAAATCAAACATTTAAATAAATATACCACAATTTTAACAAATTTAAAATAAATGTATACTTCAAATAATTAATATATAGGATAATTAATTAAAGGAAAATAAAATAAACTGACCCCGAGTCGGGCCATAAAGGCAGCCTTAGCCGCTGCACGAAGCTGTGCCATGAAGGGATGGTGGAGTGGCAGTGACCTAACCAGTCGCCGACATAATTGGCTGAACATGCACGGTTTGGGACCCACATGAACATATGTCCGCTTATCATTCACCTCGAACCTCTATCTGCTGAGGTCCAACCCTCACTCACGGCCTTCCTGAGGCCACGTTCTTTGTTTCCCTGACGGACCTGTGCCCGTGCCGCCATCCCGACCTCCCCACCCCTGCCACCACGTCTCGACTACCTCCTCGTCGGAGGTCCTGTCGATTCCTACAATTGAATTGAGTGAAAAACATTATAAAATAACACGAGTAACAAAATTCAAATCATCATATTTTAAGTTTCTTTACCACTCGCAGTGGGCGGCGTCCGTCAAACGAAAAGGGGGTAGGTGGGTACACGGGCACCCGTCACCACCATGACCACGGGCGACTGCTGCCATCTGTAAAGTACAAGATTAAATAACGTATAGGAAATACATGAACAAATTAACATAAGCATGCACACATTCAATTACACACGCATCGAAATTAAATATACACATTTAAAGAATCCATAACAATTTCATTCAAATAAGGGCGTTTTAAAAAATTTAAGGATCAATCTGCTACATCAAATCACTATCATAAACAACATCAGTCGCAACATTCAATCTTCATCATCAGAATTGTTCGGATCAGAATCTGCTAGAATTCATAAGGGATCGTCGGTCTTCATCATCAATCAAAATCATCGTTCGTTCATCAACAGGTAATGATTGGTGGTGTGCTCAACTAACGTTGATTGACCATCGACATTTCAAGGGGGACAATTCTGAAGCATTTCAAATTAGCAGATAGTTGGAGATTAGAGAGTTGTTGCCATGTATCACATCATCATCGTCTTCTACCACGACGACTCCCATGTTGTGTTGTCGATTCACTTCTTGACACCTTCCAATGGATGGTGGTCGTCTGGCAGGATCTTCCAAGGTAAAGACTCTTGTTTCGCTTGTGTTTTTCGAGGAATGTTAAAGGTTTGATCTTCAAACGCTGTGCTACATGCCCAAAATTTGATGTCATTTTGTTTGGTTTCTCTAGTGTTATAACGTTCGACTTACCTTTTTTGGCATAGGTCGAACCACTTAACTCGAAACAACACAACTTTAAACTGGTTATACGAAAAACTCAATAATATCCATCTAGGCTGACCATAATACATTTCTCCTGGCTTTCGCCAGACGTGAACAAATCCGCTGTTTTGAGTTGTACGCTTTACATCGCAAAGGCTGTAGTACCACAAACTTCACACCATTTGGACTACGCAAGATTTGATTTGAGGTTGCGGTCGATAGATGGTCCACAAGCCAAAGCGAATACAGTCGGGAGTACATCTTGGGTCATTGGCTATGTTAAAGATTACCGATCTCATGAACAAAGATAAGAATAAGATAGAGATGAGTAGATAATAGTTCGTTTCTTTATACAATGGAAAGACATTGATGATTAATAAGTTTACCTTCTTCTCAAACCTCTTGGAAATTCTTGCTGCATGTCGCTATCAGGATGTTCACTGAAAATGTTCCAATGATATTAGAATTTAATCGAAAAGATAACTTGGGGAAACAGAAATTTCAAAAATTAAAAAACGCGTTACCTCTGGAACACGTCCCATATACGCGTCGATCTAGGACTGTTGTGGAAGTACATACCATATCAACTTTCTTCATTTCTGGGAGACCTAACTGACATAATTGTCTCTTTACCAGACTTTTTACATAGTGATCGGAACACCTGAAAATCACTTGTTGGCACAGGACATCCGAGATGCAGTGGGACGATTAAAATTTCGTCCAATTTCACCGCGAAAATACCGAGACAAAAAGTTAATGCTTCGTCTGCAAACATAACCCTCCGCTATGAACTTCCGGCTCCTATTCATGTGTGGTTTTGTCTGCCAATAGATTCTATTAAACACATTGCATTCCTTTCTTTTTTAACTGTTTAACTAGACAATCGCCGTCTCTCACTGCAATTCTTTATCTTTTCTCACCAGAAATCCCCCGCTGTTGAGCTAAAGAATGTTCCATTTGTGAATTTATTCCAAATTTATATAGTGTTTAATAATCAAAGAGGTAATTTTTCAATATTTTTTTGTTGCGCTTTTTATGCGGTGCTATGGTAAATCAATCCCTCATGTATTTCTGATGCAAATGGAATGTACTCCGTTTCGTCTTTATTATTCTTTACGATAACAGCAATTTCTTAGCTACTTATGCTCCTTTCATATCATACTAATTAATATTCTTTGACTTAGGTAATAACGTTTTTAGTAGTACTTTATTTTTCACCAATAAATCAAATAATGTAAATAATTTTTCCACAATATTCATGTCTTAATATCCACTCAAATATTAAAATTATATACTTCCCATCTATTTAAATGTAACATAATTAATACATTAAGTCCTACCTCATTATTTAATATAAATCAAATTAATATTGATTATTATATATATAATTCACGAAATCTAAATCCCTCTTACCCAATTATATCCTCTGATAAATTCTCTAACAATATTATAAACCAATAAAATCGTTCCTTATCTCTTAAACACATTATTTACTAAAAACTCTTTTATTAAATTTTTAGTCTTTATGTCATGCATATCATGTGCTGTGTGTTAACCCAAAATCCTATAATATATACAACACATCCAACTAATTCCCTATTACAATATTTGTATCTATTTTTTCAGTACCATTGTTTATGAACTCTTATTTATAATCGTAACCTTTCATTTATCATTCACTATATTTTGATATTAATAAATATCTTAACCTCAGTATTAAGGCAAATATCTAACTCGCGGAATCTACTGAAAA
>LBNU01001160.1:2615-22620 GCA_014162995.1 Artemisia annua | reverse complement strand
TTCCGTTCCATTGAAAATTACTCGAGCTAATCATTTGAACTTTGAATCGATATAGATATAATTAACTGTAAACGAATCGAATGTACACATATCGTTTTAGCTTAACCTAACAAGCAAACACGAGCAATAACGCAGACAAACTTTCTTGTCCATACATGTTCGTAAAAAGAATAAAGTTGTTCGTGAACATAAATACATTAAACGAACGATAGCACATACAATTCTTTTTATCGACTCTAGGAACTTGAGTCGAGTTCGAATTTCAGAAAACTTGACTGATAAAAGTCGCGAGCCTAATTAAGTTATAGTTAAATTACACTTTTACTCTTCTATATATAACGATACTTATGTAAGTATGTCTCGGCATGGTGGGGTCTCTTGGATTACGGATTACCCAGATTGAAAACATTAGCGATCTTATTAGTTGGAGTGACTCGTTAATATAACCAACGAGATGAGGATCTGCTTCGATGTTGTTGTCCAAACTACAACTTGGATTATATCAAGAGACCGGCAACGTTTTTTGTGGTTTGATTTAAAGACCCCAAGAAAAGATTTGCTTGGAGAATAGATTAGTACGTTGGATTGATTGAATTAGTGACCCGATAAAATCCTATCGTTATCTCTAACAACTTGCTTGAATTTTTTTAAAATCGTCTTCAGAGAAAGAAAAAAATAATGTATAGAGAGTGAGTCGAGTCGAGATAAATATACTGACTACTTATTGACATCGGTCGAGTCGAGTTTCGAGCTCAATTGATTCAAGTTTTCAGCTCTAGATATGAAAGGCGAGTTGAAGTCGATCTTAAAATTTAAAGCTCGGTCGAGCTCAAGTTGAGTTTTGAGCCAAGATTCTGATCATATTATAACTAACACGACTGTGAGTACGTGGCGTTCATTTTAGACACCGTTTGAGGACACTGAAACAAACTAAAGAATAAGAAGCACAATGAGGTATGTCACGTCACGTCTAACAAGTGAATCGGTCAAGGCCAAACAAAAAGTCTCGTATACCATTTTGACAAGATAATTAACGTTGCTTACAAAATTTTCAAGCATAATATTTTATGACCATAAATAGTTCAATCGTTACTACGTGGTTTCCTTTCAAACACAAAATAGTTTGTATAATTAAAAACCATAATTCAAACAAGTAAAATAGTTTTTCAGTTTGTCCTTTACAGAAAAGAAAAGTACCGTTTAAGTTAAAAAAATTATATAACTGTTGGAACATCAGTTTGCGTAGGATTGACATTATAGTCAAACACAAAAAAGATATGATTCTTATTTTGTGTGATGACAATATTTTATTTTTACATGGTAATACTTTTTAGCTATTATGACATACTTCTATTTTAATGAACTAAGTTTCACACTCATTCAATTGTTTAGCATACAAAAAGAAAGAATGGTGAGTGTGTAGTGTTTGTTCCAAGGTTTGCTTTTTTGATGTATTTTTCTAACGACACAATTGGGACATTTGAAAGAAACATGAAGCAGTCAGTGTACAACTAAGAAATTTTCTAATCAAAGTTTAAACTTTTACTTAGCTAGTTTATTAGTACATTTTTAGTCTTAGAGTGTAGACGAGTATTCGTCCGCCATTCGCCTAATACGCAGAGGCGGCGCACCATACTGCTCCATTCCACCCGCCATTCGTCCACCATTACAGCAACATTTTTCTGGAGTAAATGTTTATTTTTGGCGGGGGTGTTTTGTAAGACCTACATTTTTTGTTGTTATTGTTGTTGTTGTTGTTGTTGTTGTTGTTGTTGTGCTATTAGGAAGAGGATGAAGTTATTGGTGTGCTATTAGGAAGGTGATGATGTGGCGTTGAGCTCGGCTTCGACTCCGTAAACGGTTGTATTATAAAGACCTATTGCCTATGATTCTATGATTCTATAGCGGCTTATAGTTATAATGATATTTTGGGTAAGTGTTTTGTGTAACCAAAATATCACTATAATTATCTGCCGCTAGAAAATCTCGTTGCTATGCACGGATACTCGTCTAGTATGTAACAATGACCCACCAAAAGTCAAAACAAGCCCAAAAAGTTAACAATAAGTCAACCAGCTTGCTTGTGATCAGATGGCCCACACGAGTTACCAATCCAAAATAAATAGGTGACGTCTTCGAGCGTGGCGTCCACTCGTTTGGTATCCTCCTCTCAACGCGTCAAATCAAATGAGTCACCCATCACGGGCAAAACACGTGACCAACCTTGTGAGCTAGGAGATAGGCAATTGTATGATGACACGTGGCACAAGACGTTTCCGGCCGGCACAACAGAGGACGTGAGGGTACATGAGCCAATCAGAAAACGACACGTGGAAGATGGTTCAGATATTGTGTAGAGCCCAAGATTTTAGATGCATGAGTCATTTTTCGAATGTGGACTTTATTTTGGAAAGTGATTGACACACTTCAAAATTTTATTAGGACACTCACTGTACAAGTAGTTAAATCAGATTACGCTTAAAGTACAATTGTCTATAGCATACAATAGAGTGTCTCAATAAGTTTTTGAAGTGTGCCAATCATTTCCTTTATTTTTAACAAACATTATCTTAAGCTCTTAACACTTACTCTTTAATACAAAAAAAGTTGGATAGAGGTACTTAACACACGAAAATGCTTAAATGACCATTAACACTTAATATTGAAGATATGTATATATTCGTTCCTAACAGAAGTGTGCAAATCGAACAGCAAAGGATACAACATTGACAAGGTTATAGTACAACTTGACCTTATTCTATTTGTTCTTTGTACATGACCACATAAATTATATGCAAAAAACAACTATGTAGACTAAAGCAATATTACAATACATTGTGTAATAACTTTGAGAATCTAATAATTACTATATCTAGAACAAAATCGATTGGTCATACTATCGGGTACTTGGTATGTGCTTAAACACATACCTTTTATTTGCCAAATTAAGACCAAAACGACCAAAAACTAAACATAGATGCCAAAAATATTGTGTTTTTGTGCTTGTGATCGTACAGGAATGGATATTGCAAAAGCGGACAAAAATCAAGCTAAAAAGACAAAAACGAGCACGAGATTTGGAAAAGTGTCAAAAGCCATATCCGGGGAAGCAAATGATCAAAGATATAGCTCCAAATGCCAAAATCATCCTTGGAGATTCAAAGAATCTCAAAAATAGTCCTTGGAAGAGTTTTGAAGAAAATTACAACAATGGTCCCTCAAGTTTCATCACATGCCAATATTAGTCTTTTTGAAGATAATTTGAAGAAATGACATCAAAGACCTTCAAATTTCAACTAATGGCAAAAGAAGCCCTTGGATTCATCTTTGAGAAATGGGCAGAGATCACCCTTAACTTTGAAAATTTACAAAACGTACCGTAAACCTTTTACCTAAACTACTAATAAACCTTATAAATTAAGCCTGCCCAATTTTTATTACCAAACCCAAAACTAAACCCAACCCTTTTAATAAACTATCCCATAACCCAGTAGCCCAATCCCCCTTTTATTTACACAAGGCTCACCTCCCTTTAAAATAATCCGGCCCAACTGTCCCTTGCCCCATTTCCCACTCAACCCGATCCAAACCCCCAAGTCAAAGGATAAATAATAGCCCAGTCAAACAAAAATCCTTTTTCCCTCCCTTTTCAACCCCGTATTACTGTTTATCCCCTTCACCAAATTACCCAGCTCTGACACCAAAATTTACCCAATCATTAAACCTTCTAGAACCTGACAAGACTAAGAGAATGTTGTCATAAAAGTGCCACGTTGGCAATTCCCAGCTCTCCCATTGTTTGGAATCATGTGGCGCACGATCTAAGGCTAAAAAATGATTGAAATGACAGCATCATGATCCAAGGGCTATCATAAGAGGATCCTGAAGCTTCCTGATGAAACCCTGCTCCCTCAGGCTTATAAATACCCCTTAGTCATTTGCATAGGCGTGTAGTTATTTTATGAGTCGTTATTATGCAAATTTATTTTCCTAGTGTAATTTAAGTGCTTTTAATATTTTGTAATCATTTAAAACCTGTATTCAAGCTTTATTAGTTAATGAATTTAATCTTCAGTTTATTTTTAATATTGTTTAAATCTCCTTTAAGCTTTACTAAATATTCACTTATGATGCTTAAGCTTGTATAAGCTTCTCTGTTATTACCTTAGCTTTTCATAAACTCTATTTAGCTTTCTCAATCATTTAATTTCTTTATTTCAGTCACAAAAACTAAAAGATAAAAAAATCAGAAAAATACTCGAAAAGTACAAAAAAATGGTGGATTTGTGAATTCATGCTTCAATAAGCTTATTTCAAATAAGTTAAAGCTCATTTTAGCTTTCTATAGCTAATTGTGAGTGTGTTTGGTATTTTTAAATCTGTTTAAACTTCATTAATTCAAAAAGTCAACAAAAGTCAAACTCCTTATTCAATAAGCACTTGAGCTTATCCTGAAGACTGAAGAC
Source organism: Artemisia annua (assembly GCA_014162995.1). Classification (NCBI taxonomy): domain Eukaryota; kingdom Viridiplantae; phylum Streptophyta; class Magnoliopsida; order Asterales; family Asteraceae; genus Artemisia; species Artemisia annua. The sequence goes on along the minus strand of LBNU01001160.1, from coordinate 18,154 downwards.
CCCTAGGTCTTATGATACTTGTTTCTGAGCTTCTCATGGTATTAAAATTAAGCCCTTGTTGTGCTAGGGCGGTTTTAAGTCCCATGTACCTTTTAGCTTACTTTTTCTTAAACTACTTATTTTACTATCTCTGCCTATATTGATGCTTATCTGTGTTCTTATGTTTATTTAGTTTGATTGAGTGTAATAGTTGTTTGTTTGCCTTTTGTTACTTGCTAGATCTCTCATTTGCTTACCTGTGCATTTTTAAGTCATTTTAGCATAATATTAATGTAGCTTAATCTAGTGCATAAGGTGTGTTTTTTTTAACATTAAAATCATTCACATAGTTTATATAATCACTCTGCATCATTAGAATAGCTTAAATAAGTCTAAATCACTTGAAATCTAAAATCAATTTAGTTACAAGGTGTGTTTGGCATAGTAGGTGATGCAAGTTTTACCGACCAGGTTTTAATATTTATAATAGTCTCGTTTACCTAAGGTCTACCTAATGCACTATCGGGCAGTGTACCCGGTCGTGTGAGGTATAGCTAGTTGGTAAAGCCGAGGTCGTCCCAAGAGCTATGTGTGTGGAGTCTATCTAAGTTTAGTGTCACATGTAAAAGGGGTTTTATGATTTGAAAGATTAATTAACTAAGAAATGTAAATAACAAAGCAAATAAGTAAATGGAAGAAGATCAATAAAGAGAGATAGTGTTAACCTAATTACTATTCTTGTTATTATTATGATTAGTTTTCTATAAGTGCATCCTATCATATCATTTGGGGTTACATTCATTCAGGATCTCAGAGGGTTAAATCACCTAAATCTATCCCCGACTATTGTAAAGCCGAGGGTTCATCGGGCGGCGTGAACCTACGAAGATGTAAGAGTCATTAAGTACCTCTACTAACATGGACAAATCTAGCGAGATGCGGCATGGTCAGATCTTACACCCCCTCTAGCTCCTTTAAGCGTATCGCATTGGTAGGTGGTCCTGGGGTTAATTTGCACATGTATGGTGATATTGCTATCACCAAGTCACATCCCTATCGGCTTGGTTCCTAGGGTTAATTCCTCAAGCCTCCAAGGAACTACCAATGCTCAACACTACCGGAACTAGAGTGTCCTAAGACTCACCATGAAAGTATACAAACAATAGACAATAGATGCGTAGAAAACTAAATTATAACAATAACAATTTCATAACTAGGCTAACACCAAGAGGTGTTTAGCCACTCATATTCATAATTGCAGTAAAACAATGTTGAGTTAATACAAATCTAAACATGAATTGAATACAAGACAAAGGAGTTGATAAACTTATGATTGGTGTGTGAATCATCCCTTGGAAATGACTTCTATGTGGCTAGAACTTCGTTCCTCCTGCTCCCTGAGTTTCTCCCAACTTCTGTGTGGTGAAAAGTGAATGAATAAACTCGAGTTTCTCCCAACTTCTGTGTGGTGAAAAGTGAATGAATAAACTCGGAATTAGGGCTGGTATTTATAGGGCCGACTTTGCTATGGCGTAGCTGATTGAGTTGCTACGCCGTAGGCTTTGTAAATCTGGACTACGCCATAGCTTGATCAAGTGCTACAGGCGTAGTTTTTTCATTGGATTCTTATACGGCGTAGTTATTAGGGTAACTACGCCGTAACTTCTTCTTTGGCCTCGTGAGTTCTTTACTGCCTCAAATTGGGGTCTTACGCCGTAGGTAGAGAGTTGCTACTCCGTAGTGCCCTTTAGTAAATCTCTACGCCGTAGAAATGGAGTGAGCTACGCCGTAGTCTTCATAAATCCTTGCTACGGCGTAGGTGGATGAACCTCTACACCGTAGTTAGCGTAGAATCCACATTTTTCATGTATTTTCTCTTAAGTCCTTCCATTTCCGCGTTTCTTCGTTCTTTTACTCATCTTTGCCCTGAAACCAGAATATAAACAAATAAGAGCATATATCCTACATATGAATAGAAAAGATGAGCAAGTAAGGGGGAAATTAACACTTAAATCATGGGTAAATTTGACGTTATCAAATATCCCTCACTTGAACTCTACTTGCCCTCAAGTAGACCTTATTAGAATAATTTTTAAAAAGATATTTCCCAAGAAACTGAAAAATATGATTTAAGCAAGCATGATTTTATCCTAAGCAAGAAACGAGTTTATCCTAAACAAGCACGATTTTTGGAGTTCAAGCCTATTTTGAAGTTCATTTATCAAACGAGTTCGAACCTAGCGTGCTTAACTAATCGAGCTTGTGTCAACAATTGTTTACCAAGGTTTAATTCTGTTGGTTATCACTTTGCTGATGCATTTGTACAAAACATTGCAGCAAGCAATAGGCCTGAAATCAATAACTTTACTAGGTGTTTGGATCTTTGGTATTAAAGTAATCAATGTTGCATTCAACTCCTTCAAAGTTTAAACTTTTACTTAGCTAGTTTATTAGTACATTTTTAGTCTTAGAGTGTAGACGAGTATTCGTCCGCCATTCGCTTAATACGCAGAGGCGGTGCACCATACTGCTCCATTCCACTCGCCGTTCGTCCACCATTGCAGCAACATTTTTTTAGAGTAAATGTTTATTTTTGACGGGGGTGTTTTGTAAGACCTACATTTTTTTGTTGTTGTTGTTGTCGTTGTGCTCTTAGGAAGAGGATGAAGTTATTAGTGTGCTATTAGGAAGGTGATGATGTGGCGTTGAGCTCGGCTTCGACTCCGTAAACGGTTGTATTATAAAGACCTATTGCCTATGATTCTATGATTCTATAGCGGCATACATGGTATTTGCATCTCACTACAAATAAAATCTTTTTACATACATGGTAGTGCATGAGTTTATTTATTTGTTCATTAAAAGAGTGCGAAGTAACAAAGGTTAAAGAGCACATTCTATGCAATATCTTCGATACGTAATTCAATTCACACTTCACTTGGAAAATGACCCGGGAATTCATATTTGCTTTGAATTCTTTGGAAATATTACTATACTATTGATATCAATTTGTACTCGTCAAGTATTGGGCAAACTACAATTATATTGTGAGGCATCTTCGTCGCCTAACATGTATAAGGTCAAGGGTTCGATCATTGGCAACCTTATAACCACAACCGTTAAGTAAGCAATGTATATGCCCACATTATAGAAAGGCAACTGATTATGGCCGGTTCATTTGACCTGTTATTAACCTTTTGCCACCTAACATGTACGAATATTATAAACAGGTTTGGGTATGCTAACACCGGTATAAAACCTGCCTCGTTAGTCATCCTTGAATCACAGTTGAACAAAAGAAAGAACTATGTAATGTAATTCCTTTTTATTGATTAGTGTGTATATATATGTTGTGGTAAGCATTAATCGACTAAAATGAAGTAAACGATAAATGCTAGAAACAAAAGAACAACACAAAATGAGGAAAATCTTAGTTGGACAAGTTTCACGAGGTATGTTACAAGCCGAATATAATTACTTGTGCCCAAATAATGGGGAGAAGCGAGGCTTTGGTTTGAAAGTTAGTATATGAATTATCATTAAATTTTTAGAAAAAAAATGCGCTTAAGGCTAGGTAACGAACTTTCATCTTTTTCATTTGGGTTATTGAACTTACATTTTTTTTTTCATACTTTTAGGATTACTGTACGCATAATTTTTTATAGTTAAGCAACATAAATGTTGTGTTTTTACAAGTTCAGTGATATTTACGTATACTTTTATAAGTTAAGTATCCCCAAAATGTCATTTTTTGAGTTCCTTAATTTAAATAAACAAAATTAAATGAAAGTTCATTAACTAAGACGCATTTATTTTGAAAAGTTTAGTAACATGTTTGTGAGCCCGTCCTATAAATCCTCTTATTTTAGGGCCAATTTCATTTTAAGCATACGAATGTGATTTACAAACACTTTTGCCTATGAAAACCAAACAAACTACATGAATCGAACTGAACCTGCTACATTTCTCTAACTATATCTTTCTTAGGTATTAGGACCTGTAGAACTTTTATTTTATTTTGTAGATTTAACAAACTACACATTACATGTTATTATGTTTCGTCTAAGAGATTTGTGAATGTGCTCACCAACAAAGACACGGTCGAAACCAGGATTTTGAGTTAGTGAAGGCTTACTAGAGAAAAGAAGCAACAATAAAATCTATGTCTGAATAATGTAAGGAAAACTACTTATTGTTCTAACAAAAAAGAGTGACAAAAACTAGTAGTAGTTCTTTAACAAGCACACATATTTAAGTGTATGAAAACTTATTTGATACGAGTATGACAAGCTAGAGAATTATTGATAATTTAGTAACTATGACATCTATTAATGTTATTAAATTGTACAAACTCAAGTTAGATGACATAACTAATTAAATGTCATACACTGATCATGCCTTTTTGAATTGAAGAATTGTATAGACTCAAAATGCATGCTAAATATTTGATGTCAAGAATGTTCTCTACTAAAAGAGCTTTATGTAGTGTTACATAGCAATGCAGCATTCATGTCAAGAGTACATGCAATCAAATGTCAAATATGGGCAAAAATATGGAACATGGGACTCTGCTACTCACAATTAACATTTGTGGGTTACCCATTTGGGCGATGAAATCTATTGGACGGAAAAAGAATGCTTTGACTTTTGTGGAGAATCAAGGAATTTTGTGGAAAGATGGCCGGGCAAATATGATAAATTTTGACACAATAAATGAACTAACACAATTATGAGTTTAGGACTGATGATTTGCAATAACTTCACAAGTAAAAAACCACGTGTTTTGTTGAGAAGTAAATGAGATGATCTTTTATTCGTATCTCGTTATGGCGTTTACATATGTCATAAATCGCTAATGTTCATAAAGTCTAGTAAATCCTGCATAGTCTTCGAGCTCCACAAAAGAATGTATCTTAAAGTTTTNAAAAAAAAAAAAAAAAAAAAAAACCATCATTTGGTTTAAATGGATGAAAAAACAATGACTTCGTGTACCATTTTTAGGTGTCATTGATCATTCCTCAAGAATCTAGTCTCAAGCAATAAAAACCTGTATCAGTGACATTTATTTATGAATTCCGATTGAACTCATGATCTATATTTATATCTATACTATATATAAAAGGAAAAACTCATATTCTTGAAGGTGAAAAACTAAGAAAACTATATATGAAAACCATAAACGTTTATTATTATTTTCGTTAATAATCCATAACCATATTATTTTCAATCTGTTTAAATCGTGTTTAATTCTTAAATTTTTATTATTTTTCTTTTATAACCATAAACTTTTTTATCACTACAACTATTTGCCGTTATAAAATCTCGTTGCTATTCTACTATATGTAAAGGAAAACTCATATTCTTGAAAGTGAAATATTAAGAAAACTATATATGGAAACCATAAACTTTTATTATTATTTTTGTTTATAACCCATAACCTATATTATTTTCATTTAGTTTAAATCGTGTTTAATCCTTAAATCCTTAAATTTTTACAGTATTATTTTTCGCTTATAACCCATAATTTTTTTTATCACTGCAACTATATGCCGCTATAAAATCCCTTTGCGATGCATGGGTACTCATCTAGTTTCTTCAAAATGCCTCATTGATTGGTCAACTAAGAGAAGTGATTGGCATGCAATGACATGCCTAATTACATGTCTAACAACCATCACTTCACTTGACATATGTAAAAATCAAGGAAAATGATTCTCATGCCTAAGTCATATGCCTAAAACTATGCCTAAACAACTCATTGTATGATACATGGATTGCACTAAATCTTCTTTTTCATATCCACCATTGATCTAGCCAAGTGTCTCAATCTCTTTGTTAGGCATAAAATTAGTCTTGTGAGTTAGTCATGACAATCAACACTCAAAAATTAAATGTGGAGATGTGGAAAGAGAAAATGTACATCTTATGTGTTAGATTTTACGCATAAAATTTGTCATGCATAGACAATCGTTTTTCATAAACTAAATATTTGCGGTGGAGTAGTGATATCATTGAAGCAAAACTTTTGTCTTGTTTAATTTATGCTTGGTTATCGTGTTACGAGATTTTGATATATCGTTATCCAAATAAAGGGAATGATCGAGAAACTAACTCGAAAAAGGTAAGATTGGGTAGCTTCGTTTCGTAAGAATTTGACTAGCCAATGGTATACTATTTGATTTAGTTAAGAAAATTATTATGAGATGCAACACTAATTTAATATTAAACAATGACAAGTAAAACTTTGATGCGACCTGTTTAGGACACGGCTAATTAAGGGTGCTCACGGTCTAAAAACCGGACCGGATCGACTAAGACCGGACCGGACCGAAGACCGAGAACCGGAAAAACCATAGACCGAGACCGGACCGAATGTAGTCGGTCCGGTCTGGTCCGGTCGGTCTTCAGTCGGTCCGGTCCAATTAGGCAAGATTTGGCAAGTTTTTTCGGGTTTTTGATCGGTCCGGACCGGACCGGGCCGGACCGACCGGACCGAGGACCGAATTAGCCAAAAAGCTTAGACCGAGGACCGGACCGAATGTGGTCGGTCCGGTCCGGTCCGGTCCGGTCCGGTCCGGTCGGTTTTGTCGGTCGGTCCGGTCCAACCGGTCCGTTTGCTCAGCCCTACGGCTAATAGCATGTGAAACTGATAAAAATACAAACAAAAGCGAATATCGTAAACCATTTGAGAATATAATGAATGTTACATTGCTTCAAACGTTTCAACGTTTCAAGCATTGAAGCATAGTTTTTGTGTCCTTTTATCACTATAAACCTTTGTACTCATCATGTATATACGTTTGTATCCTTTATCACTATAAACCTTTATTATTATAAACCTTTGTAGCCTTTTATCAATATAGGCATGTTTTATCACTATAAACCTTTATTACTATAAACCTTTGTGGCCTTTTATCACTATAGCCATATTTGAGGGTGTGTAAAGTGTGCAATAGCATAGAGCCTCAAATGTTTAATTAGGGGTTTCAAAATATACATCCTTTTATATATATTTTGGGGCCTAAAAATTTACTTCAAGTGGTCGAAAGTGACGAAGAATTCATAAAAAATTAAAGCTAAATGGGTAAAATATATCTTTATCGTTATGTTTAGTTATCATATAAACTTTTGCACAATGTTAGCTTCCTCTTCCTCTAACTTAGCTATGACACTGTGTATATCTATGTTACCCTGTGTTTTCTTTCGGTATGTATGTGTATAATAAAAACCCATATCTTTTGATTTTACTAGTGAAAGATACATTTTTTTTTAATTTTAATTTGTGTGTTATGAAAAAATTGAAACATCCAATAGAAACATGAAGAGGATATATACCTATAGACTGTAGTGAATGTACACCTCAAAACTTATCTGGTCAAGTTTATTTTTACCTTGCTAGTTTTCGTACATTTTAGTGATTCAAGCTACACCCGACACGTTTGTTTTTTTAGCGGGAAAAGAATGGTTAAGTGGGTTTGTTTTTTGTGGATGGCATAAACATTTGATAGGATTGAGAGGTTGTTTGGTCAAAGTTCTAATTCTTACATTTTTAATACTTTCTTAACTATTGTTACATACTTCCATTTTAGTGTCAAATTTTTGTTTAGCATAAAAATGAATAGCGCGTTAAGTTAATTTTCTTATGTTAATGATAAAAAATATATAACCTCTAATATTTTTGTGGAAAGCATAAAATAAAAGGACTCCTACAAAATGATGTTGCACAAATAACTACGATATGCATCTACTTATGCATCCCTAGCAAGATAACACAGACTAAACTGTCCCAGCTTACCGCTCTTTTGCCACAGCTTCTTAAACAAGTTTTGAAGAATTAACCTTCCTAAATAATTGCCACAACTCACTGCTCATGTGTCAAAAGACCACTAAAAATCAAAATGCTCACCAATCTTTTGCCAAACTACCAGTAAAAATCAAAATCCCCATTGTTCACCGCCCCAAAAAGCTCAACTCTGCTCCGCACCAAACATAACCTATGCCAATTCCAATTCCCAAAATGTTAGTACTAGACTCTCGCATACTCATCTAATCGGATTTCGCCTAATTATTATCAAAGTTGAACATAGTTTGTATACAACTTGAGAAAATCTAGCCGAATCACATGGAGATTATGTATCCATAGTTATGAAAGAAAGTAATCGACACACTTTCTTCAAATAGAAGCGTACATTTATTTTTCTAGGTGATCACTTGATGACAATATAATTTTAGAAGCATTTAGCATCGTGTTTTAAAAATAGCTATTTGAGTATTGTGTTTTCAAGTAATAAATAACATGTAAATACAATTTGTGACATGCTACTATTTTAATACGAGGAAATTTTGATATCCTAAATACATGTTGTATTCTTGTTTTCTGTTGAACAACATATGTTGTAACGTTATATGATTTGATTCGAATAGGGTCCATGTAACACAATAAAGTCACCAATTAAGCAAATCACACAACAGTTTTGCATAGTGGCCGGTGATCCCATGAAGAAAAAACAACTGTACAAATATGCTTGTCCATAAGATGTAGGGGTGCAGGGCAAACATGCACCAGACCTGCCTAGGAGGCTGTACGGAAAAGGGTTTCCATGTAGCGAATAACAAGCTTACACCTTATTTAATTATATCTTCATTTTGGATATTTCTATATTAATTATCTGCATATCATATCATGTTATTGACATATTTATTAATACGCTAGCAATGTGAAATTGGTCAAACACAATAAAAAACATGTCGCGAACCGTTTGATGAGTTCGACCAGTCAAACTTTCACCAAAGGAATAACAAGCTTACACCTTATTTATATCTTCATTTTGGATATTTCTATGCTCAACTCGAATATGTTAATATAAAAGGAATTTGTGATTGAACATCTTGTTAATATTGTGGAGGTCCTTGTTTGTAATTGTATCTTTTGTTTTCCTTGGGTTCTCTACATGTTAGCATTTTGTTAATATTGTGGAGGTCCTTATTTCACTACAAGAAATAAGCCATTTGGTGACATGTTTAGCGACTCGAGAAATTATGTCACAAATTTGCGACCCTAGTAGTGGCATATTTAGTGACTTACACGTCTTCTAAGTCAACAAAAAAGTCGCTAAAAATACGATGTCACCATTCAAGTCGTTGAACGTGTCGCTAGTTTGTGACATATAAAAAGTACATCGCCACTAGTGTCACAACAATTGTGACTTCTTGCAACATGTTGGTTAACTATGGTCTCTGATTCGGACCTTGAGAGTCGCTCAAACGCGTGCGCCTAGTTCTGGTCGCATATGAACACAGACGCAGGTACATCCAATATGTCGCAAAATGCACTTGCTCTTCAAGGCATGGTGTGGGGTGTACACCCTGATGTCTAAGCTTGTGCGTCGGCCTTTAAAGAAGTCGCATAAAATGCCGCGTCAGCTGTCTGGAGGGCGATCTAAAAACCCATCGCTGACTGATACGGGCGTCATAATTATGATTAATTGCACACATTTCAATAAACATGTCCTCTAAGTTTGGTGAGCCGTCCGGCCATCAAGCAAGCGCTATGTGAACACGTTGAATCTAGCGACATGCTATTTTAGTTTTCTCTCCGTTCTTTTTTACGTTTTATCATTTTTAGTTATGTTCTCCAATTTTTTTACCGTTTTGTCGCTTTTTTTTACGTTGTTCGCCCGGTTTTACTAATTTGTCTGCTTTTTAGTGTTTTCGTTCGGTTTTGCTGAGCATGAATACTGTAGATGTGTGCTCTTTTTCTTAGAGACAGGAGGGTCGGCTTATACCAGAGCATGTAACGAAATATTGTAACCGAAGATGTATTTTTCTGTTATTTCGGATTGGGGTAGTATCTATAAACTACGTTAAGTATGTAAATTTTTTTAATAAAAAGACTGGATTAAAATAAAGTTGTTTATATTTTTGGTCTCTCTTATGTGATGCTTATTGTAATATAGTAAGAATTAAAGTAAATCAGGCTAAAGACCCCCAATGGTCCCCATTTCCCAAATGACAAACCATGTAAACTACTCCACCGTTCATCATCCGCCATCATGCTTTCTCGCATGATTAACTCCGCCATTATGCGTCCGCCATCCAGTTCGTTCCGTCGTTTCTCTTGTATCTGCAGTATGAGTACATTTCTTATTCGATTTTTGATTACGCTGAAGGTTTAAAACGGACAAAATATTGATTATTGATTTACTGTTAGTTTAGTATTAAAATTGTTATAAAATGGTATAATTTTATAGTGCGTGCGATTGATTTAGAAGGTATGTTAGGCGCTTTTTTTTTTTTTTTTTTTTTTTTTTTTTTTTTTTTTTACAAATTGTACATATAGTTAGCATACAACTGGTCAATGGTATTAATGCAAAATTAGAGTTTCAATGGTCAATGGTTGGGATTGGAATGAACTTTTCTAAGGTTTGGTGAGTTGTTTGTCTTGTTTTATAGAAGCCTAGAACTGATGCCTCGTGGCCAAAACATGTTGTGAATAATGTGTTTTGGAGTGTTTGGATGTGATATCATTGGAAATGAGATAGTTGCAAGTGATGCATAAGGAAATTATTCTTTAAATGTGTATCCGTAGTCGCAAGCCTAGATTTACGGCGTGCAAATGCATCTGTTATAGTCGCCCCTTTCCAATGGAAATCGCTAGCATGGTTGTTAAGTTAGTTTAATTGTGATTTGGTGAGAATATGATTTGACAAGTGATGGAATTGGTAATCTTTTCATGTTATTGGATTTGATTGCGTGTTTAGTATAATAAAAGATTATATGGATACGAAACTTGCAAGCATAGTTGAAGACTGATATTATGTTATCTATTTTGTATAAGATATTGAACTATGCTCACAGCATGGATGGGACTGTTTGTTTGCAATCCCCAACCTACGGATTAGTTTCAAAGCTTAGTGTTGTCTTAAGAAAATATGAGATACATCTCACAGCTAGAACTTTTGATGTTAATAAGATTTCTCTCTGTTTTGTAGAATATTGATCGTTTAATTTGTATTTGAGTGTTTTGTTGAGCTGAATCTCACAGTTATGATTGAGCCGTTCATCTCTGGTGCATGTATATTGTTGATATTATTGTTCTAAAATGGTTTGTGATGTATCGGAACGTTATCGGTGTGAATTTAGTTTGCGCGATTATTTTCGGACATAAGTAGCTGTTATTGAAGTACTATTTAGATAGTTTGTAGCTTATTTTGTTGCTTTAGTAATTGTTAGTACTATTTAGATAATTTGATTTTTGATGTATCAGACAGTTATCAGTGTGAATATAGTGCGTGCGATTGGTTTAGGCAAGGATATGTTAATTTAGTTTGCGCGATTATTTTCAGACATAAGTAGCTGTTATTGAAGTACTATTTAGATAGTTTGTAGCTTATTTGTTGCTTTAGTAAGGTGTATGTGATTGTTCGTGACATATAAAGACGTTATTTTAGTAGTTTGACTCTACATTGTTGATTTAATTTTGATAATTTGATTTTTGATGTATCGGACCGTTATCAGTGTGAATATAGTGCGTGTGATTGGTTTAGGCAAGGATATGTTAATTTAGTTTGCGCGATTATTTTCAGACACTAGTTTATTGAAGTACTATTTAGATAATTTGTAGTTAGATAAGTTCTGCTTCTTTGTTCAATTGGAGTTGAGATCAATTGATGAATGATACAATAGAGATTTGTAGTTAGATAGTAGACTGTCATGGAATGTAGATGATTTTGTATATTGTAGACATTAATGATAGAGTTTAAGTTGTTTTAGATAATAAGTATTCAAAGTATACAATGGTGTTGATCCAGATAGTATATCTGGATAATAAGTATTCAAAGGTCAATGTTGAAGGTGTAAGATCCAAAGGTACCTTGTGAATGCTGATGAGAAAAAGTGGGGGTTGCTGTGTTAATGATACCGATACCAATTTTGTTATTATTGATACCAATTTTGTCTCATCCGTCTAAGTACTGCTGCTATTTAACATTGCGTGCAATTGCATATATAACTACTGTTCCATAGTATGCAACTAATCATTGCACCTATTTTAGCTTTTCTTGAAGTACTCAGATGGCTGATGTTGAAGACATAGATGATACTAATATGCAGGAGGAGGAGGGTGATGAGCAGTCAAGCAATGAAGATAGACGTATCACCATAAGAGTTCAGGGAAAAGCGTAAGTGTAAAATACTTAAGTTCTTTTAATGTATTTTCGTGCATATGACTTACGATGAATCCTTTCTTTTTTGTAGGTTTATTCCTTCTCATATCGTGACGCGTAGCATCACAAGCATTTGGAAAGCGCGGTTCACAGGAGCATGGGATACGTGGACTAGTGTTCCAAAAGATGATAGAAACGTTGGGTTTGACGCTTTCAAGGTATTAAAATTTTGCACATCCCTGTTACGGAGTAGAGTCTCATGAATGATGGATACTTAACTGATCATTGCACCTTATAAGTTCACTATGAATGTTTATATACCAGAGTTGTCTTTGGTGTGGGGCTAAAGGTAACAAAATGGGTAGGGATGGGTTAAATGTGAATGCACTGTAATGATTTAGGTTAGAACCAATAAAAACAATTTGTGCCAGTCGAGATGGTCCATATTTCTATATATGTATGATTTTACCACGATTAACCTTGTTAATACAAATATCGCCTAAAAACGTTATTTATATTTTACGATCTTTGCTAAGTTTTGTTAATGACAAAGTACAAACTTTAGCTTATAAGTAATTCATCACTTTAGTTTTAAGTCTTGTATAAACTAGACTTAACATTTCTTTTTAAACATAAACATAGTTTTTATTTCTTTAAAAAGAAAGTGTCACATCACATTAATAGAAAGTTTATGTGTTTGACCATCTTTGGTTCTTACACACTTTTGGAAGTATTCCACATTGAGTCAATGCATAAGTTGATGTGACCTTGTGTGTCATAACATAGTCTTTACTTCCATAAAAAGAAAGTGTCACATCTCATCAATGTGCACTTATAGTAAGTTTGTGTGTTTGACCATCTTTGGTTCTTACACAACTTTGGAAGTACTCCTCATTGAGTCAATGCATGATATAGATTGATGTGACCTTGTTTGTCTTGGAGGGATTTACTTTGTGTGCAAGTTTGGACATGTCAGTTCTGGCGGAACCCTGGGGGTACACGGGCGGAACCCTTCTGAGGGTGCCGCCGTTTCCGCCAGAGCTGACACTTGGTTGTCTTTAAATACCAAACAACTTGCAAGAAATCCCTCATCACTTTAGGCTATATTATTCACATATCCTCTCATCTAACTCAGTAACATTTGACTTGTGTGATTCTCTAATGTAGCAAAGGAGTTCACAAGTTCATCCAAGAAGTTACAAGTTTCAACTCATAAGTTGCAAGACTTGTTATCTTTGTTGTGTATAGACTTCGGTAGTTTATACGTTAGTTGTATCATGTGTAGAAGTGATCGGTTTGTATTTTAGGCCTCAAAATACATAGTGTGTAGGGAGTGGTTGTACCCGTGTAAAGAACTCGACATCTAGCTTAGTGTCGGTAAAATTGTGTAAGCGACGATGGGAGTGGTTGTACCCGTGTAAAGAACTCGACATCTAGCCTAGTGTCGGTAAAAGGAATTAGGCGACGATAGGTTGGTTCTACCTCGAACTAGAACTCGGTATCTAGCTTTGTACCGGAAAAAGTGTAAGCGACGATTGTAAAGGTTTCTCCACCGAGAAGGAGTTTGTTGACTAGTGAAAGAAACTCTCGAGTTGGATACTCGGGGCGTGGACGTAGGGCAAGGAAAATAGAGTTCCTTGTAGCCGAACCACGATAAATACTCGTGTCATGGTTTGATCGTTTCTTTCTTTATTCTTGCATGCTACGTATTATCTTTTGGTTTACATCTTTGATAGTATCTTTGTTTATATCGTCAATAGTAATAAAAGTATATCATAGATTATAACTTTGATTATAAGAAATTTTTAAAAGGATAATTAACTTAAAAGGCGGTAAACTATTCAACCCCCTTCTAGTTTTCCACAATTGGCATCAAGAGCTATGTTACTCAAGTTCTTTAAAATATATTGTATTTTAAAACTTGGATCGATCCATGGATTTTGAAAATCTCAAAGAAGGGCAAAAACCACTGCTATTTGAAAAAGAAAACTTTCTTGAATGGAAAAGTAAATTTGAAAACTATATGAGATCAATTGATCAAGATCTTTGGCACATTATTTCTATTGATGATTTCAAACCAACGAACACGAGTTTTGAAAATCAAAATGATTTTTCCAAACTTAATAAAAACACTAAAGCTAAGATAATGATTTGTAAAGCTTTAACAAGAGTCGAATATGAAAGAGTGTTAGTTTGTCAAACGGCTAATTATATTTGGAAAAATTTATTAAATCATCATCAAGAAATATGTCAAGTCAAAGATGATCAATTTGATCTTACATATGAGTTAGAAGTTCTAGAAAAATTAATAGATAGGCATTTACTAGAAGTGAATACATGCACTACTAGTTTAAATGTTTTCAATGAAGGTACAAGTGAAGATGAGTACATATGTCAAAGAGAAATTGCTTGTGAATCATGGAGCGACACGTATGTAGACGATGATGATCATCCGATTAGTGATTCTCAATTTATTAAAACAACAAGTAAGGTACATGTTGAACCAAAACATTTTTGCTTCGAACTTTTCTCTTAGAATTTTTAAAATTAGAAAATCATCTAAACTCTTAGGAACATGAACCTAAAAAACCTGAATACTTATAACGATGTTCTTCAAAATCCCTTCGGGAATATTTGAAAGAATCTTGTTAGAATAAAATGTATAGACTTGAAGTAATGTTGAAATTGCTCTAAGAATGTAAAATATTGTCTAAGATTACAACATGCAGATTAAGAAGCAAAATGAGCAAAAGGGAAGATGTTATCTAGAATTATAAGCTCAAAATCTCTTGAAATATGTTGAGAGTCAAGTTTGTTTAGAGATAAACCTGGATTAGGATTTACTCCAAATCACCATCAAACAGTAACAACAAAGAAAGTAAACTTGTTAAACTAGAAAAGAGATTTTAGAGTTAATCTAACCTCTAAATAGAAACTCATGACAAAAGGATTAAAATTTCATACTTCTATGATTTTTGATTAATCTACACCCTCTTGGCACATGAGCATTAGGCTTTCAATGATCGTCAACCAAGATCTTACTTACGCTTTGAGCTCATCATCTTTATAGCATATCTATGCACAAATTAAAAGGTTAACTTTACCTTCAACATCCCTTTTATGTCTCTTGCTTATTGCATTATGTGTTTATAGGTATTGTATTGTATGTGTATCCCTATGTGTTTAATGTTCTATTAGATCTAAGATTAAAGAATTCCTACGTAAGGAATTTATCTTTAGTACTATAGAGTATAAGGTATTCGTTCCTTAACGTCAAAATTAACATGAGAAACTCTTGCTAAATGCTCACTTAACTCTCTTCACAAGGGCTAACTAAAAAATCTCCTAAAGTGATAATATTCCTTGCACTTTGTGATCTGCTATACACACAATTTA